>JANSTP010269503.1:0-10525 GCA_025330745.1 Cladonema radiatum | reverse complement strand
TATATCGGAAATAGAATTATGATAGCTTAATACTGTAAAATATCAGCTATTAAAAAGTTATATTACTGGAGATATTTTAAATTTAGCCATGCTTGTTTTTTTTTGACACACCCTATATTACCGAAAGTAATTGGCAATTATTTTTTATTTTACAAAATATTTTCGAATTAGCATGCATAGCCCTAATTTTTGCAATCTGTTAAGGATTTATTATGCTTACGTTTCTATTATTTTATTATCATGATTTTTTTTCTTCTCTACTATTTTTTCCTCATTAGTTTGTTCATATTTTCTTTACTGTATTTAAAAAGATCTGAAAAAAGCTTAGAAAAAATACAATATTTCTATAAGGAGAAATATTATAATACCGCATACTGTATAATTACTTGTACATACCTTATGAATAGAACAGGCAGAAGATAATTTATCTTATTGAAATAGTTTCGCCTGGCTATCAATTATACATTTGTCTATCAAATGCAAAGCATTATTCTTCTTAATTGACAATCTTAAGTACTTGCATACAGGGACAGATGTCGATAATATAAGTTGTTGATAATTCTTATCATCACTTCTATGACAAAAGTCTTTTTAAGCTATTGCATATTTAGTGCTAGATACTTATTGCATATTCAGGGTTAGATACTACTTTCTTTAACAAAAATATTTTGGTCTGCCATGATGTTTATAGTGGAAAATGGCATACAAATATTTTCCCTACTTGAGAACCCTGTGAGAAGAACATTATTTAATGATTATTTCAAGTTAAGTAGCTATAAACCTAAAATTTTAAATGATTTTATTGTTGTTGTTATTATTTATTTTCATTAATTTGTGTAAAAATTTGATCAAAAAATTTTTTTTTTCTTTCTCTATTTAGTTTACTTTCTTTTTATTTGGATTTATTATTATTATTTTTGTTCTTCTTAATTCATCTATTTATTTATTTATTTATTTATTCATTTTTCTCAATTGTTTACTACGTACCTATTACTATTCTTTATTATTTTCCATACATGTTACGAAAACAGCCTATCTACTAAAGCCTTATCTAATTTTGATAATTTTTCAGTTTCTAATTCATAAAAGTTACTTCATTTATTAATATCAGTCGTAAATAGTCGCAAAAAATGGTACAATAAAAAAAAAAAATAAATAAATAAAAAAAAATAAGTACTCTGAAAAACAATCACTAAAATCAAATCAATATCTAGCAAACCAAGCAAGAATTCAAAGATTAAATAACTTTAATAATGTCATCAAAAAATATTATGTAAAAAAATGTATGAAAATCAGAATTTAATGATTTCAAAGATAAAGACAAAAAAACCAAATACTTGAACTAAAATATTAAAAACTATGATTTCATCGCTTTCTTTTCTTTCTTTCTTTCTTTTTTTTGACAGAACTGATTGCTGCTAAACCAGTCAAGCATCCAAAAAAACCCAATTTTTTGTTTGTTATCTCTGTGAGTGGGTTTACTATGTGCTTTTGTTATTATTATTGTTATTATTATTTTTGTTAATATTGTTATTATTTGTTTATTTGTTTATTTTTTTCTTTTATTTATTCTTACTTCTGATTATTTATTTATTTATCCACTAAGTTTTCCCGATATGAATTTTTGAATGTTGTCAATGCGATCTATAATTTTATTTTATTTTTTTTATTAATTCTGACAACGCAAATGGCTAAACAATTTAAAAATAAAACTTTTCATCAACTTTTTAAAAACTTGCCAAGATGATGATTAAAAACCTCAAATATGAAAAAGAGTCTCTAATCAAGCCTGAGTGTTGCAGCAAGCCAAATACGTTTAGGATGGTGATATTTATAAAGCTCTTTTCAATACATTATGATCTAATATATACTGTATATATTTTTTATCCTTTCCGTCTCAGTCTGTAAGTTGCTGTTGTGTATAATCAATATCTTGTGCTGATGATTTTTTGATATAGACTACATAACAGGATTATTGCAACAATTAGAAGATATTGTGCAATCTATAAATTCAAAACGGCACATTAAAAGAAAACAGAAAACCTGGCACAGCAGAATGCTAGCAACTGAAGGCTTATGGGCAGATCATAGAGAAGAGTTATTTGATACAGATGTCGAAGTAAACTTTTCACTGGACACCATATGCCATCGTTGCCAAATAAAACAAGCTGTTGTAAGGTGTTCTTCATGCATTGAGCACTATTTTTGTCAAGATTGTGATAAATCTGTTCACACTGATTATCCCTTTCATAATCGTGTTGCTTGGATTGACCAGTGTTTTTTTAGCTTGGATTGTAATGAAGTATATGAACAACCTGGTATAGAAAGTAGAGGTACCAAATTATATTTATAGCTTTAGTCCTAATAGTTGTCTTTGAATATACAGAAATGATTTAATTATTCTTTGTTTAGTGTCAACAGTACCACTTACCGTAAAAAGATGTGAATACTGTAGGAGTTTTGGTATTGCTAAACTTGTGACACAGGATAAATGTACTGTTATTACTTTATCTGGTATAGCTCCTAATATTTTCCTTTTTTTTCTGTTTTATGATACTGTATTTACCATGAATCTTAATAAATGTCACAAAAGTAGCATCTTGTTGCTATGTATCATTGTTTTTGAAGGATGCAGTGGAATGCCTTCACTCCATTATTATCTCTATCCCTTGAGATTTGAATGCAACTACTAAACATTTCTGTTGCTTAAAGAAAGAAAGACAGAAAGAAACACCATATGCACTTGATGATTGGAACCCCCATGGACCTGGAAAAAACTGTTCGACTGATCCGATGTGCTTGATAAGTGGAACCCCAGTGAAACTGAAAAATGTTCCAGCACTTCCAATTTTATCTTACCCTTTTTTCAATTTTCTTCTCGATTCTTTTGCTTAATAAAAGACTGCATTGCTGTTATGCACAAAATTAGGCCACTTTTGAAACTTTTTGTTTTTTTTAAGTTAGAAGTAAATTATTGAGAGGATGTTGGAACAAAAGGCCTTTTGTGTGAAGAGATTGCAAGAAAAGTTCCACTGATATGAAAGAATATAGTTTATAGTTTTTGGTTCTAGTTACTGAGCACTCCACTTGTTGAAGGCTCGATTTATCCAACTAAGATAAGACAGATTTGTTAAGGGAAAGCCAAGGGACCAGAGAAATTGGTTCGACTTTAGTAAAAGTTCCCCTTATCTGTGGTTCTACTTTTGGAAAATTCAAGTTGAAGTTGAAGGTTGTTTCAATAACAAATTGATAGTGAAGCATTTCTCCCACAGAGTTCTATTCTATTTTTATTTTATTTGTTTTTATGTTCTTCCATGTACAGGTCGATTTGACGTCAATCAATATGATGTTTTCTGCAGCAATTGCAAAGTTCGTTATAACCCGTTTAATTTACGCACAATTCTTGAATCCGGATATTGGCCAGCACTTCCCAACAAGTTTACTTTTCTGATCCACACTGAGGTTTTTGAGTTATGGGATGCATTTCGTAAAAACATGCCTGGGTCATCAGAGCGTTCGTTTTTGGAATCTTTGAATTGTATTACAGTTTCAAAGGGAAGGGTAAGTTTTTTAAAAAAATGGTTAGCCTTTGCATGATTTACTTTGAGGTTAGATAAGGATAATCCTTCAGAATTTTTGATGCATTTCATTTATAGCAAGTTTCTTCTCAGTAAGTTTTCTCAGTAAGTCTTCTCAGTCAGTATTTGCTGTTTGGATGAGTTCAATAATAGGTCAAATATAAAGGTATGATTGACCTAACCCAAGCAATAGTTTTGGAGAGTTGGGTCAAAATTCAACCTTGTCTCTGCATTTATGGTAATGGTATTTTATTTATGCATCTATTTTCACATTGTAGGAGGGAAAAATAAATCAAAGTGTATTTACCACAGCATATAAGGAATGGTGCTTTTCTCAATTTAAAAAAGACTTGATTAGAGATGTGGTTTGGATGGAGTGCCCAAGTTGTACGATAAAGCAACATTCCTGTCATGTTGATGGGAACTGTAAGCTCTACAGGTACCGAAATTCTGGAAGGTACAGTTTAAAATTGTTGCATATTTATTTGAATTTTAGCAAAATTAAAATATGCAACTATTTTTTTGTTTTGTGTTTTTCACAATTCTTTCTTAAAAGGAGACTGAGGGAAACGTTCTACGATTCAGCCTTCATTGTTCCAGATGTGGAAAGGGATGAATATATGAAGCACATATATTCGAAAAGAAGTAGCCATCAGAAGGTTTGATTTATGGGGTTCTTTTTCCTATAACGATTTATAGTCAATATCGTATCTTATGAAAGCCACAAATACTTTTTATATGAACTAGGATGAAGGTGGTGATGTATCTTGTGGAGGTGTTTGGAGTGCTGCTAAAAACAAGCCGATGAAACGTAAATCTGTTGACATAACAGGGTTGGAGGTTGCGTCTTGTCGACATCAGTTAGCACAAAAGGCAGTGAATATGCACCAAGGAGAACTTTATGCATATTCAATGTTTTTAATCAAGTTCTTCATGGTTGATAAGCAACATGTGAATTATGTTTTTGCAGATATCATGTGTAAATTGATAAAATTTATACAGAATCATGACCCCCAACTTGCAACTAGTTTTAAAGGTGCTTTGTCCGTAATGCATGCCAAAGGTCACAGTTTAGCTTGTCAGGTTAGCAAAGATGCAACCTCTTTCTGAAATATTTTTTTAGCAGATAAGAAAGGCCAGGGGAGTAGTGGGATCTCTTTGGAGAGAAATGTGGGAAGTATTTCTGACATTTTTATGATCTCTTTGCATCTATTTTTGGTGAGTAATTTTTTGAGCAGCGTAAACCAAATTAATGCAAGTGTTACTTTGTTGTCAGAAACTTTCGCGGGAAGAAGGTTTCGCAGCTTTGCGATTTTTTTGTCTTGTCGTTGAAGTTATTTCCCACAAATTTTTTCAAAATGCCTTCACCGCAAAAAGTTTTTGCCGCGAAATGTTTCAAAAATGATTTCTTTTAAGTAAAAGATCCCTAAACTTGCAGAAATTGACTAAAAAAATAAAGAAATGGGATATTTAATTCCAAAACTTGTCTTGATATTTCTCGCTTTATTCCCGCTAAATTTATGTAAATGGCTCAATCGCGAAAATTTTTTCCTGTGAAATGCAAAAAATTTAGCGGCTTTTTTAATCCGCAAAACTTTCTTCCAACAAAAGTTTCTGACACTAAAGTAGGTTAGAAAATACTACAGATTTTGCATAAGTTTACTTTCCAAGTAATTTAGCATAAGTACTTTTGCATAAGGGTTTGCATAAGTTTAGTTTCCAAGTAAATGTCAGAAGTGTGAGTATCAGACTATCTTTTAGGTACCATATTAATTTCAAAAAGTTATCAGTTAGCTGCAATGTATAAATCTTTCTGATTTTTCCATGTGAATTTGGTTAGAATTTGGTTATTTTTTAGCTATTTCAAACAAACTTTTCACCATTCAAAATGAGCAAGGCATTTTTTCAAATGCTAGAAGTTTATTAAAATTGTAAACAATGCAATTCTTGTCTAAATTGTATTTTTTATTAGGTATTTTGGGATGGTGAGTGGGTGAAAGGTTCTGGAAGATCTACAGGAGAAGAATGCGAACAACTGTTTAGTTATTTGTCAAGAGCTTCAAACACAACCAAATATCAACGACCTGAAAGTAAGTGTGCTATTATAGTCTTGGTTAAATATTTTAATTAATATGACTCTGGAGTAAGTCAATATAATAAATTATAGATTTGGCAACGTACATGAACTGATCATCCTTTGTTTTTGTTCCTATTTGTGTTATATAGCCCTTTTGTTGTTATAGATCGAGAAGAATCATTGACAGAACTTGCTATGTTCTGGAATGAACGAAAAATAAGAAAATTTCCATTGAGCTTACTGTCTAAGTATCAGAAAGTAAATTGTATTTTCGCTCATTCATTTTTCTTTTTTCATGGCATTTCTGTAAAGAAAAGAACCGAAAATTTTTTAAGTTAGCATATGCTTTTCTCTTTGAAGGTTTTAAAAGATCTACATAAATGGGAAAATTCCCTAAAACATTTGTGCGACTCTCATGGTTTGGTTGTAAATAGTGTTGACTGGAACATATTTTTGAAAGAAGTACAGGATCATGCGCAAAGAGGTGACAGATCCAACAAATTAAATTATTTACCATTTCAAAATTTTAACATTTTAGTATCAATCTGTTTTTCCATCGAACATCATTTCTTATAATGTCTCATTTTTGGGTTGTGAGTATTCTAATATTGCTCTATTATTAAATTTGTTTTTAGTGAGAGTGAAGAAACTGCCTCTCCTATCTAGTACACAAAGTGCAATTTTACTGTACAGTGATGGTAACAAAATACCAGACGATTGTGATAAGTTATTACGATCGGAATTGAAAAAGATAAAGCTGCCCAACTTAAAGCATGTCCGATTCCCTGTTTTGTCAAAGTCTCGAGAAGAAAAAGAGAGTTTATTAAGAGATTTTGTCCGCAGCTGTAACATTGAAACATTTCATGATGAACTCCAATCTTTGGAACAAGGTTTTTTACCCAAAGCTGTCAATATTGCTAGAGACGAAATGATCTTTGAGAAGTTACATTGGACTGCTAAGATGCAAAAATGTGCAGGTATAGAAAATTATATATTGAGATCATTAAGAAGCTTTGTCTCTTCATGATATTTATATGATTCCTTATTTTTTTAGATTCCTCGAAGAGAAGAGCATTTTTTAGAAGAAAACTTTCAGCTGTTTCCAAGCAACTTGATGAATTGTTAGCATCATTTCCTCCATCTCTTGAAGAAGCTGCTACTCAGACCAATTTAATTGAGCTAACAAGTATGCATAATCATTTTAAAACGATGTTTTGATATATGGTTTAAATTACCTACTTGCTAGTTCAAACCTTTTTTCCTTAGAATCTTTTTAGCACAGCCATTATTTGAATCCTAGGGTTCAATTTTGTGAAATGCCAAATCATTTTTATTTTGACTAATGGATTTTCAAACAATTACTGGAAAATATTTGCTTTTTGTACAAATAATATTTTAGTGTAAAACTGCTAAATGGTTTACAAACCGCAATTCAAACCGTGGGCATAGTATGAAATGGTTTATTTTTATTTTCTGATTGTTGGTAGTTGATAGTTTTTTTCTGATATTTAAAGTGTCAGATAAAAGGGAAATGCTGGAATTGTACATGAAAATCGAGAGGAGTAGAGAGGAGATCCTATACATCAAAGAAGATATGGAGAATTTCCTCACTTTTTACATCAGAAAAATCAATGGGATGAAGAAATCTATTGCTGACATTGAAGCTAAAGATGATAATGATGCAGATCAAGTAAGAAATATTTTCTACCAAGGCTTGTTAAGATGGCAGTCTAACATCTGGTTTCACCCAAAAGTTTTGAAATATCCACTGTTAGTTTTACTCTTTGCACATTTTTCTTGATATATATTGTGGGATTAGATGGATTAGATTTTGAATTGCCATAAAATAGTAGTAGCTCAATTAGCAGATCATTAAAGCTCAATCATTAAATTTAATGTTGATTGAAGATGTTACGAGACTAGTTTTCATGATAACTTAAATTAATCCCTTGGGTTTATTATTGAGTGTCCTAGCAGTTAATTAGTTTCTTTTATATTGCCACTTTTATCTCATTACTGTACTGTATCTCAATGAACCTTTTGGACATTAATGGACATTATTGTGATATGAAGTAAGTCGATTTCAAATATATTCCTAAGCAGATTTCAAGTGGCAAAATTTGCTTGATGTTGCAAGGCCTTGCTTTCTTTGAATACCAATTGGCATTTGGAGTCAGAGTATTTTCCGATGTCATCCCATCAGTGACGAATAATTGTGAGGACCTCTTAGTTGAATTCGAAAAAAACACCAGTGAAATCAGTGAAGAAAGTGAAAGAAGTTTTGGATCTATCAGTGACATTTCTGACTCAGATGAGATCGAAATTCAAATCGATGAAATAAAATCAATTGGTGAAGAGTTCACAATCTACCATGGTAAAGGATTTGTAGAGGAGACAAGTGACACATCCATAAAATTAGTACTTTCTCCAGAATTGTCGCAAGGCACAATAGGTGGCAGGAATGGTAGCAGCTCATGTACAGTGATATCATTACTGACAGGTATGGGTATGCACTTTTAATTTAAAATTGGTTGGTCTATTAGCTATTAGTTAGATACCTTTATAAAGATTTACACTATGTAAAATATAGTAAAATGCATTTGAATTTCAATAAAGATGTGTGAGTGAGAGAGAGACATTTTCGTTTGTTTTATTTGGAAGTGGATAATTCAGTTATAAATAAGCTTTTTGCCATCATAGGCCATTGACTTTGTGCGAGTACATTTGAAAAGACATTGCCATTTTGAAATAACAATATTTTAGATCAGTTTGATCGTTTTGAGAGAGAAGCTGTTATCAAATTTTGACTTAACCTTCTCATTTCTTTGTAAAAGAAAGGAACGTATATAGTTACTATAAACAGCATTTCAGATTCAGCTTTGTTCAGTGTTCTTTTTTGACATTCTCATGTTTTGATTATGAGAGGATTTTTATTAATTATGTCCAGCTACTGTATGTGTTACATTTAGATTTTGTGCAAAGTAGTTATTCTTTGATAAAATTGTTTTTTAGTATACAGCTTTCTTGTTTAGGGTATGCAATATGTAGTATCAATGTAGATGTCAATCATTACGATACTTTGGTATTGTATTTTGTTGGAAGCATGGAGCTAGGCAATATTTTGTACAAAGGAAATGTGTGCCTCACTTCAGAAGAAGCATTAAATTTGATTCCGAAAAATTTAGGCTTATTGATTACTGAAGAGATGAACTTTGCTCATGATGGTGTTGAATCTTTTCAACAGTTTATTTTAGAATATTTTCAAAGCAAATCTGGGTACCTATTGATGATAGCTAACTCAAAGACAGTGTGTTTGCTAAAGTTAAGAAGCTGTGTACTCGTTTTTGATTCACACAGTTCTGGGGAAAATGGTGCATCAGTATATATTTCTGATGCCACAAATATAATTAGCATCATTTTTGGAGATGTGTTCAACATCAAAGATGGTCAGATTTTATATGTATGTCGTGTAAACTCTGAGGATGCCGTTTAAACTGTTCAGTGATGCTCGAAACGTCTACGAAACTGTATTTTCTATACGATAGAAAATCTTTTTTGTCAATTTTGATTGATTTGGTTTAAGCAGTTCACAATTTGGTTTGTTACAGATTCTTGTACATATTTGATTTACGCCACTCCCATTAATGTGGTATTAGTGATATGACAAATACATTGAGTAGCCTTGTATATTAACAGAAACAATAATTTAAAGATAGTTTAATCAAGTAATTATTGAGGTAGAATTTTCTGTTCTTTAGACATTAATGAGAAATATATTTTGAAGTTAAGAATATGAGATGGATTTAACATTTTTTTCGCTGTTATTTGGCTATTTATTATTTCTATTGTTATAAACCTCCTCAAATTAAACTAGTATCTCCCATTGAACTACTGTATTATTTTTTGATTTTTCTTTTGTATCAGCTAGTTTACTTTACATTTTGAATATCAAGACCCTAGTCTGAAAATAATATTGCATAGATAAATGTAGATTAAAAGAAAGAACGTAAGGTTTACTGTTCTGAAAGTTATTGATTAGATTAAGTGTATTTTGGTTAGATACCCAACAGATTCTCAGTTCCATAGCATTCGTTTTTATTGAACATGGCACCCCGCGAAGGGATGGATCGAATCCTATTGACTGAATGTGCCGACCTTCTGCAAAAGGCAGTCAAATACAAATCTCGTCAATAAAAATGAATAAAGAAATCATTTATATATCTTAGATAATTGACGACGTAGACGCTTTATGAAATTTTATTGGAAAAGCTATAAGTTGCTCAGAAGAGTATCTACTTTTAACCTTTTTCAAGGCCTCTTTTGGAAGCCTTCATATTTTTTGAACTATATTGTTTTTTGAACTATTTATATGAGATAAATAATTGTATTATCTCTTAAGCGGCGAATTTCTGAAGTATTCAAAATCCACCAAACGTTTATTAATATTTGGTAACAACATTCCTTTTTTGATGTCGTCATTGTCAAAAGAGCTCAAAAATGTGTGTGTAGGAAGTGTTTTAGTATAAACACTCAAAACGTTATAATACAGTTCCCTATTTGTCTGCTCAACCAAATGCAGAGAGGGTGTTTGGAACATAAAGTGAAATTTTATTCGCTTGACATACTTGATGTTCTACCTGACACATTTAGAAAGCTGAACTACGTTAAGAAGTTTGCTTTTTACTTTCCACTTTCTAAAAATTTACATATGAGGAGTTTTAATTTTTGTTTTTTTAGTTAATTTTAGTTAATTTTGAACTTAAGGCTTAGTTTATATCTTTTTCAATCGGTGTAAGCAGTTCTTATATATGTAAGTGACTGTATGTAAAAACCAATTTAAAATAAAGTGAACAAAAAAAAAAAAAAAAAA
>JANSTP010269492.1:0-10525 GCA_025330745.1 Cladonema radiatum | reverse complement strand
GACGAATAATTTTAGATATTCGTATCGGATATCTAAAATTATTCGTTCAGAGAATTATATGGGAGATGTATGATAATGGAACATAACATAATAATAACAATAAGTCTATACTTTAGGAATAATAATGAATCTATACATTCAGAATAATACAGAATATATACCTGGATTTTGATTGGTCTGTAAATTCTAGGTCTGCATTTTGCGCAATCATGGTTACATTAGTCAAATATATTAAGATACACTACCAAAATAAAGCCATTATATACAGCTTATTGTAATCTTATTATTGATTGATCATTCATTGACCATGATTGATTAGCTTTCACATTGAAATGTTTGTTAATTCTGGTCTGTAATTTACTTATATTATTTTACTGACCACACTAAAAAATAATTTGTCAAATCAATTTTCTTATTAAAGCAAGCTAACATGCAAAATTTTGAGGTAATAGCGTGAATAATCCTGAAGAAACAGATGTTTTTGGTTGGTCAGTAAATTCCTGGTCTGCATTTTATACACATTTTATTAATAAATATCAGAGAAGCTAAAGATTTTCAGGTACAGGGGTTTATATTTTTCTTGTTCCACTCATCAAGATCTTTCGATTGGTATATTAAAAGTTTGATTTTGAAGAAAAAAATTTTGGGTCAGACCGCAGGGCCTAAAAATGACATCACAGGACCAAATTTTGCAAAAAATTTTTGGCACCATATTTTTTTTTTCTTATTTACCCTCCAACAATTCATTTGAAATCAAAAAATCGTTTCTAACACATCTCTGCACACAGGATGAATTAATGGCCCTGACTACTATGGAAGTTCGTATGACTATGGTTTACATAATTATGGGCAAGCGTCAATCAAAATGAATGACATTTTTCTTTTTACAAAGCGATTGACACAATTCAAATGCTTTCATTTTTAAATCAAATTTTCAACCAATCAGAGAAAAGCTAATGATTTTTCTCTCTTTCACGACTTTATTATTTTTAGACTACACCTTAAAGGGGGTATTTTGGAGATAATGTGCAGGGTGTGACAAATGTCTGTATGTAAGTACGTAAGTACGCCAAAATTTCACAGGAAAAATACCATTTTGTACTTGATCTACAAATAAATGTAGATGGTTGGCTAAAAGAAATTTATAAATCAGGTAATAATGAATAAAATTGGCTTAATGAATATTCTTACATTCCTCTAAAAATGTTCAATTAAACTTTTTCAAATTTTGCGTACGCTGTCATACATTTATTTTAAACGTTTTGACGAACCCTGAATAATCTAAATAAATTTTCTAAAACACAAGTATGGAGGTGACAGCCCCTGGTCATCTAAAGATATGAAAGTTCATGCATGTTATTACTTTTCTAGGTTTTTCTGTAGGCATTTTGCTTTGTCCTTGTTATGTATATCCATGAAAAATAATGAAATATTCAAAATCCTGTTCTTTTTTTAAGACTTTGCTCGAAGTGTGTAAAGGACTTCCCTAGAAACTCAAAAATGATTTTGTAAGAATAGAATAATCCTTCAACATCATTTTTTACGTCAATCAGTATCAGAGGTTCCAACAAGAGCCATTTCTTTTTTTTGCATATAAGCTGTTTTGCTGTAAAAAAGATGTTTTGGGTAAGTTTGGGTCTAGGCTTTGTTTCAGTTCTAATTTAGTTGAACATAATTGTCTATTCGAAAATTTTGATTTCTAAATTCATTCTGTGGATATTTTGATACAATACTCTATGAAATAAATGTTAGAACATCTACATCAAAAAGGCAAGATATAATAAAAAAAGTAATGATAAAAGATCCAGAAAAATGTACAATAGCCTTTGATGTACAACTCTTGCTCCTATTAATACTTTTAGTGCCTCTGATAGTGACTCTTTCATGCTTTTTGCTGTTTTAAACATTGAGTTGAGTATATTAGGAAAGTTTATTAGTTTATTATCTTTATGATTGTATTTTTGTGATTTAGACACAGCAACTGAAATTACATTGTACAATCATAGTCGATTATTGTAGATATTTTTGGGTCTTTTCTATAGAAATTGACACCACGACTGATAAGATGAAGGAAATAGACAGCCATTTATGGCACAATTTATTTATATGAGCCTTGAGCCTTTGGTGAATGGGTGAGAACCACCCAACTCCCTTCTTTGGTGGATTAGAAGATCATTAGTGCGGTTTCCTAGAGCAATGACTGATCTTTTTTGGTGAGAAGAAGAAGGACCTACTAAGTTTGAAAATCTAAATACATTTAGAATTCATTTGTTGTCTACGGTATTTTTTTCCATGATTGTAGCTATATTTTTACTAATACTAATTAAGGTGTCACACTTTGAATAACTTTATCAAATCAATACTATGATAATTTTGTTTTGACTTATTTCAACTTTTTAACAATTAATATCTTGTCTTTTTTTTAACTAGAAAACGCTAAGTACGAATTACTTGACTCTCAAAATGTGATGGATTTCCCTGAGGCTGAAGAGGAATGCAGAAAGAAAGGAATGACGCTTGCATCTATTGCTAATAGTTTGGAACAAAATATGGCCAACGAGGCTGTAAAGTTAGGAAATGTGGGTTATGGAAGAATAGGAATTGGACTTAATGATGTAGAAAAAGAAAACCATTTTGTTTGGTCAGATGGAATTGAGAGTACTTATAGAAACTGGTATGGAGGTATCCTAGATGATTATGATTCTGGCGAAGATTGTGTAAATATTGACGTAAATGGGAAATGGTATGATGTGAAATGCCGCAATAAATATTCATGGTTTCTTTGTTCTGAAAAAAGTAAGTAGTAGATTATTCAAAATTAGGTGTATTGTCACTAGATTTATGAATTAGCGGTCACTGATGGCTTTTTGGGCCTAAATATTTTTTCAGGCAACATTTCATTCAGTATGAAATGGGTGTTGGCCCATTACCCAATGTTACTTGATATTTTTTTATATTGAAATAAGCATTATTTCCTATCACTGTTTTGTTAAAAGATGGGTTACAGTTTTCTTTCCCGGTCAAGTTATTAACTGTTAAGTATGAATTATTGAATTACTTGATTAGTTTCTTCTCTAACATCTGTTATTGCCAGCAGATATCTGTCGTTAATTAACACATATTTGTTCACTCTTTATCTCATATTGGATAAATTAGTTAAGCTTAGCAAGATATTGTCAAATATGACGAACATCTGATAATGTTGTCTGAAAGAAACCTGGTAATAGTTATTCTTTGCTAATTGATATGATTTTTAAATAATTATTTTTCTTTGAAAATGACACCTGTTAGATGTCGAAAACTCAGTTTTTGAAATAAATTACACTAAAAATGCTTAAATCAGTTTTTCATATCAAAATTAATTAAACAATCAGAAACATTAGAACCAGAAGAATAGTCCACTCTCCAAAACTTAAGAAACTATGAAGATATAGTAATACAAGATCAGACAAAGTTAACAACATGGTTATTGTCGATAAAGCTGTTTATTTTGACAAAATTCATATTCTTAGTGATAAAACTAAATTTAACTTGCTGAAAATAGGTTCAACTCGATCACATGGGAATAAACGATTAATTATAGTTATGATAACCTAAAGGTTTGGAAGAATTTGATTGGCAATTTACTATACAAGAATCTGGAAGTTATTGATATTTTAAAGACAATAGACTACAATGATTTTTCTATCAAAGACGCAGTCAAATTTAGTCAATGGCGATCTGTAATTTAACATTCAAGGAAAAAGTCGGCACCCTTCGCAGTTTTGATATAGTCTCCTTATTCACGAGCATACCTTTGCTTGAGATTATTTATATTGCGATTGACAGACTTTATAGTTTATCAAACTTCTAATTTGTCAAAAAACAAGCTTAAAAAACTATTTCTGTTTGCAACTCAAGAGTGGCATTTTATTTTTTGATAGTAAATATTACAACAAAATTCATGGTGTGGCAATGGGTTCACCCCTGGGCCCCATTTTAGCAAATATATTCATGTAATGTTGTAGGAAAATACATTCTAGACATTATGTTGATCAAAAACACACAGTATAAAATTTACCAAAGAAATTAAAGCCAATGGTAGCTTGTCATTTCTGGATATTATGGTTACACAAACAACTAGAGATAGAAAATTTTGTTTTGAGACAAGTATATACAGGAAGAAGACATTCACAGGTTATAAACAAAATGGGGCTCTTTCCTTCCAAAGAAATATAAAGTTAATATTAGCTGCACGCTGCGTCATATTGACCTGTTAACCGGTCCCAGATTGCTGTGCGATCTTATACCATTAAACCCAGGCTTCGTAATGTGCAACACATGTTTTAGATTATCTTCACTAATGGTACTGAGCTATTGGTATTGGTCTTGTTATTGAGTTTTCAATAAACTAGTTGTAGCATTTATAACATTATAGATTGTTTGCTATCTTAACTGGTGCTGTTGCAAATAATAACCCCCTCCCTTAAATGGTAGCATGACACTGAAGCGTCTATTGGCCTGCTCACGCAGTCCAAGATCGCTACGCAATCTTATACCAAGAAATCAAGGCTCTAAAATCTCTAACTGATGTTCTAGTTTACCTTTACTAAGTATGCCCAACAAAAGCAAAGTATTCTTGTTTTAATAAATCAGCTATAGCAGTAGTAACAACATCAAATGTCAATCAACTGTAAATGGGTGGTATAGTGGTAATCATTAAACTGCAAAATCCGATGATAGGTTTGGAACGGTTGAGGTTCGAATCCTTGAGGCGGCTCACTCTCGGGTTGTTTAGTAGAGCAACTGTCAATTGACGTTGTAGGCACAAATGGGAGCACGAAGTACGCTGAGACCCTGGGGCGTCAGTTTATATAGGCCACCAGATGGTGTGCCTGAGCTCAACCGACGTTAAACAAAGAAAACTTAACATAACTTAACTTATCATAGATTGTTGCTATGTTAACTGGTGCTAATGCAAAAAATAAACCCCTCCCTTAACATGTAAAACAATGCTGAAGAGTCGTATTGTCCTGCTAACACACTCCCAGTAACTAGCAAGATATCTCAAGTTAATGGAGCTGGATGCCGCGTCCCAGGTTATTGCTATGGTGACCAACCATCACAGTTGGCCTAAAAATATTCACTCGGATAATATATTTCACTACGAATCAGTAGAACTCCACCTCGTTGGACCAGTAGACTTTTGTACTTTGAATCTATTTTGGAATTTCAGAAATAAAAGTTAATGACCCATGAATAGACGGTCGGAAACTACTGCGTTGAATAGACGGTTGGAGCATTTATTAAATTTTTTTGATTGCTTGAGAGGGCATTCGTTCGAGGGAGCATTTATTGAATATTTTTAATTTCATAACATCTTTTTATCCAAGCCAATAAAAGACAAACATAGGGCAGATTTTCAAATAAAAACTCCTTTAAGAAATTATTTTTTGATAAACTTCCCTTTTATGAGGGGGGCAATTGTTCGAGGGGACGTTTAATAAAACATTATTTTTAGGAGGCATTTAATAAAAGCATTGTGGTATTTGGCTTAACTTTACCAAAAAACCATCTGAATCCATAGGAACTTAATTTTAGGTGTAATCAAATTCTTGGAGGATAAAAAAAATCATGCAACTTTTGGAAACTTTGATGATGTCACCAACTAACTACATCCATGAGAATTAAAACTTTAACCCAGGAGAGGGGCCCTCTTCATGTGATTAACATCCCATGTTTCATACAGTCACACCATCAAGAGGGTTTTTATATTCTTCGTTATGCTGTAAGCATTTTGTGAAACATGAAACTAATTTAGTTTCTCTAAATTAACAGAGATTTAAGACTGAGTATCTCTAGCATAATTCATCATCATATTGCCACTGCAGAGTAGAGGCTATATTGGGTGCGAAATCTCAAAATAGTTAGAAGTATTAAAGTAAAATAATGAACAGTTTTATCTTGAGAGATATATTATTACAGCGACCTTTGCTATAGTGCACATGTTTGTTTTGCCAGATTTCATTTTAGTAGAGCTTTTTTTTCGTGATTTATTTAAAAAAGGTAGTATTACGCCATTTTTGTCATAAGTAAGAGAAAAAAACCCTGTCTGAAAGATGTCATGAAAGTTTAGATAATACATGGAAGTAGCTAATTGATCTTTCACTCTGCTTTTTTTTGTCAAATATGCCAGGGCACTGTATCGAACATTTAAAATTTCAGAGAGCAATTTCTCTTATACTTATTGGCCTCAATCTAAGAAACATCTTACATCTACTAACTATTAATGTTCCTTTAAACACATTTTCAGAAAAATGCTAACATTAACTTATAACATATCTGTATGTATACCCACTAAGTACCATTGGAGTACCCATCATTTGATCATCTCACTGCTTTGGAAAATCTTTTGGTTGAAACAATTTTTTCAGTTTTTTGTCGAATCATTAAGAAAAAATTGAATGTAAAACATTCGAAGCAAGGGATAATGTTTCGCAAAACTTATTTGTATAAACAACATTTTTATGTCTCATAATACCATTTTTTAAGGATTATAGTTTTAATATGTAATAGTATTAATATGCCCATTTCTATACAATAGAAAATAATAATAGAGAAATTGCATTTTTTCTGTTCTTATCTACCGGAGTTTTGACTGTTGTTTCGAGAAACCACCTTTTGGAAAGGAAATCTCCAAAAAGTATTATGGTGGTACATTAAACTTTTATTTTGGCTGAAAATCACTTTTCGATTTTCATTTTATCAATCCAATAAGCTTTTTTGTTGATTTTTTAAATCACTTCATGTTGTGAAGTTATTCAATTACCATTTTTGTGTACAAATACGTAACTTTGTACTCGAAATCTCATATGTATGTGCCCCAATTTTTTGTTACGCAGCAATGGCTATCTGAACTACCGTAACTCCCTGATTTTATTGAGAAAGAAATTCCTGTTTTTTTATGGAAAGGCGAAGATAAAAAAGTGAGTGCTAGCGCCATATAACTTCATTCATGGATTTTTTTCAAAGAAATCTTTGCATTTTTTTATGAGGCAAACTTTTCCTACAAACTTTTCTTCCAGCAATGGAGTCACCTCTCGAAATCCAAATCAAATATCTGGAATTTCAAAGATTTTTGGTCATTTTTTTTAAGTAAGTGCGTCCAAACAGCCTCATTTTGGTTTTATGCCTCTCTCGGTGAAACAAAAAAACCGAAATGAAAAACGTTTGAATAAGTGAGGAAAATTTATCTTAGTTGATAAATTGCAGATAATAAGTAATCCACTTACTCTGTTTCAAGTATCCACAGCCAGAAATGGTTGAGACCAGTGCCTGGGCAGGTTGGCTTGCCACTTTATATACAAACAACCAGGTTCTGATAGTGATTGTGAGAATATGATGTTATTTTCTGAACCCACAGGCACACCCACCAACCCCCAAAACAAAGCCTGATTAAGACCCCACTATTTATTTGTTTTCACAAAGCAGTTGCAGAGTCTCCAAATAACTTTCAAATAATTGTTAATTGGTATGATCATCTTTATATGATAGTGTATGATTGTAATTTGAGGAATTCTAATATGAATGAATGAACGAAAAACTTCATTAAAATTCAATTCAATTTAGATGCATGGCAAAAAGGGCCAGGGCTTCTTTTCTATTTTGCATGGGCTTTTTTATGTACGTTAGTAGCGTGGGAGGGGGGGTAAAATAACCCCCCCAGGTTTAAATCGCCAATTCTTAACCAAAATGGATAAAACTTACCACAAATATAAAATAACATGTGAAGTTTCAAAAAATAAAAAAATTGGCTCCTCAGGTCACATGACTAGGTGATGACGTCATCAAAAACATCAAAAAGAGGCTATTTTGAAGTTTTTTTTATTTTCTTTGTAAGTAAAAGTTTATCAGAAAACGAATACTAATGTAAATCAATCCAAACTTATTGTAAATTATACTCCATAAAGAATTTATAAGTATTTCGACCTAAAAGGGCCTTCTAAAGGGCGCCAAAAAAGCAAAAATTTGTTTTTTTCAACTCAGAGCTTTATCTTGAGAACCACTTTGTATTTCTGGATGAAAGTTTGTATACTAGTAGCAACTGTCAAAATCCACTCAAATTATGTCTTTATTTAGTCATGTGACATAGTGATGACGTCATCAAAAACTCCAAAATCGCCATTTTTCGGAAAATGATGACATCGGCAAAAAATGACATCATATTGACGTCAGTGATGTCGGTATGTCGCCAACATATATTCGTCATGTTATCGTCTACTCAACTGTGAAGTTTGATCATGAAAGGTTCAGTATAAGTCAAGTTACAGTAGAAAGAGTGCAATATTGGATAAAAAATGTTACACTCATGCCCAAAAAAGAGGGTGTGGTTAGAGGGAGGGGGTGGTTGGGTCTATTTTTTTAAAAAAAAGTTGCGCAACTAACTTTTGTTCACTGGGCCAAAATTTCAAGTCAGTTGCTTTTGTAAATTCAGAGTAATCAAATTATTTGATTTGGGGGGATACCCCATGCAAAATAGGGTTAACACCGAATATTAAAATTTATAAACATTAAAAATATATGGTGGGCAACAGAGTATTATTTATGCAAGATTTTGCTCTAAAATCAAATTCAACGTGTCAAATCTTTTTGAGGATTACTTCTCCTTTTTCTTGTGTGTTTTGCCCACTTGGAATAAAGAAAACTTTTTTAAATTATGTCTTCCGTAGACTTGTCAAAAAATATTTTGTGGGTGAAGGTGCATGGAGGACAAAAAGGTCAAAGGAAAGTATATCGAACAATTATTTTATCATTTTTGACGCCTTTTTTGCATTTCCAAATTTGAATTGGTTAACTTTGTAGATTTTCTAAAGTAATGCATCTTGCTTTTAAATTTTTGATTTTCAAAGTTAAATAAAAAACATTGGTGATAATTTAGTGACAATTTTTTAAAAAAATCCTGAAAATTTACCATTTGGTTAAAGTTTGAAGGATGTCACTTTCTTTTTTTGCCCACCCTGTATATAGATCCCCAAAAAATGAATTTCCAAGCATAAAATTATAAAATGCTGTACAAGATTAAAAAATAGTCAATCAATAGAAAATAGTCAATAAATAGAACCTGAATAAAAACAAAAATAAAATAAATAAATTAAATATATAAAGAGGCCCCCCTCCAATTAAAACCCCCTTAAATTTACCACCTAAAAGTAATTGTATGATTGTAAAGTTCTAATGATACAAAGTGCTCTTGAATCTTTAAATAATATTCATACCTGTACAGATTCATGACCATCCCCCTGTCTATTAAGATCCCCCCATTTAGTAATTTTTTTAAATGATTCCAACCCCCTGAATGAAGACTCTAGACTCCTGTAAGTACTTCTAGCTTTTGATCCAATACCCTCCCTTGGAGACAATGGTATCAATATCTTCAGTATTCAACCCACCTTTTGCACTATAATGGCTATGCAGGCGTCAAATATGAAACTTTAAGGAAAGTTTGATATCATTAGTTATAAAAAGCTTCGGAAATCAGTTATATTTTCAAGAAGTTGTATGAGTTTGATCATGAGTCATTTTATATAACTCATATATTGTATATCTTGCAACTTCCTCATTTCTTTCTTTTATAAGTAAGTCCCAACGTCCCCCGGCGTTGGTACTAACAACTACAGGTGTTTTATTTCTTCTGTTACTACAGCAAACTCAGCACACTATTATTTCAAGCAAAAATGTAACAAGATCAGCATGCAGAAATCAAGAAGCCCATGCATTAATCTGTCATTTTTTGGAACAGACCATGAAATATGGTTGAAATGTTTTTCTTAATGATTCAATATAATATAATTCAACTTGATATAAAAGAAATGTAACTGTTATTATCAGAGCAAACAAGAAAGCTTGGAAACTGCTAGATGCCTGTGACAGCAGGTAAACATATCACATTTAACAGCAACAAACACACATTCTATAAGTATTCAATATGAGTGTGTAGATGGAAAACATACTAATATATTGTTTTCTGCGATAGATTATTCCAGAGTACTCAATGGAGTAATAAGCAATTGTTTCTAAATCTGGCTGCATGATTTAAGGCCAGCACTACAGAGCAGGTTTAGACAGCAGCAGACAGCAGACAAAGGATATGACTAGATCCTGTAAGGACCTATCCTTACAAACTACCTTTTCAACAAGATCTCATAATGTTGCTGTAAGAGTGGTGTGAGAAGAAGCTTGTTTGGTTGATTAAAGTCAGCTAGAAAACCAGAAAACCAAAGCACTACTGAATTTAAAATTCAAAATTTTTGCATGTCATGTTGCACCTGGCCAGCCATCTTATGTAATATTGTAAGCCTAAAATCATGCTTTCACCTTGCTTGGTATATACAATAAACTAAATGACCAAACACCACTGATGATGTATACTGATAGCTACAGGGAAATGCTGTTTTCGCTGTTTATCTGGCACTAGCTGCACGCAGCGTCGCACGATGCTGAAGCGTCGTATTGGCCTGCTAACGCAGTCCCAGATCGCTGCACGATC
>JANSTP010269480.1:0-19884 GCA_025330745.1 Cladonema radiatum | reverse complement strand
CCTTATCTGCACTGTTTTATTGAAGCAGAAAAATCTCTTTATTAAATCTGATCAACTTGAATCATAAATCTATTACAAATTTTTGTATCTGTGAATGTGAAAATCATTATTCAATAATAACAAAATATTCAAAGGCAATCTTAATAAAGGAAAATGAGAGTTATTTTTAAAGGCTGACTATGGGAAACATTTATGAAAAATGACACTGATTTGATGTTAATTCTCTTTAAAGAGCTTTACACATTTCTTAACTTTTTCCTTTTGGACACTGATTCTAAAAGAACACTCCAATATTCTGCAAACACTGCGCCACAATTTTTTTTTTTTGGCAAAAGCATCATGGAAAAATCAGATTATGTGATCCTTTTACTGTTTTACTGTAAAATAAGCAGAAATTGTTTTCTAACCTTTTTTGCTAGAATGTTAGGAGAAAATGGGTTTGATCAACAAGTTTTTTGCTTAATAATTTTGGGCATAAACAATTTTTGGTCTAAAGGAATTACTCCATGTGAATACCCGACTTCATTCCTTTCTTTTAAACAGTAAAACTTCTTAGTTTGAAGTAGGCCTATTGTGTTAAAGCATTTATCAAATTCAAAAATTTTCAGTATCTTCTCTTATCAGCTCTACCACAGCAATTTTCTTAGACTTAGTTTTTTAGCAAAAATCCTGAGGAAGATAATATAATGTTATTTTAACCAATAACCATGGCTAAATCTGAGAAGTTACCTCAAACTTGAAGACGTAAAAATCCTAAATATTTAACAATTACCTTAACTACCCTGAGATAAGTTCCATTTCTTAATTTCAAAGAAAAAAACCAAAGAGGAAAAACGTACGAGTGCAAACCTTTGTAATTTCAGCATATGTCTTATCAATGTTTGATGAAATATTTATATATGTGAAAATATCTTCCCATATTTTGTTTGCAACAGTTTCGCATCGTTATTTTTCTTTTTGATTTTGCTGATATCATTGACATCAATTTGAGATGCAATATCTATCCATGAAAACTTGGATACATTGATAGCTTTTGCTACATCCTCCAGTAAACTCATTATGCTAAAAATGAAAACAAAGAAAAGTTTTTCAAAAATATTTAGTTTTGTTTAAACAAATATAAAAGATGCAATTTTAAATCTTGAGTTCTATTTCAGTTATCTTGTCACAAACCTGTTAATTTCATAATATTTTTAAAACATTGTTAGTTGTCTTCATATGGAAAAAATTTTTTTATTTAATGAAATCATAACTACCACAAACATGAACCATGGGTCCTCATGACGATCGAGCCTCTTTATCAAAACAAATGAAGCTGAATGTTTTAGGAAAAGTCTATAAGTTTTGATAAAGTCTGTATGTTACCATTTTTTATTTTGAAAGCTAATTGCCATAATTCAATAATAAAGCAAAATACACCCCTGCACTTGACCCTAATAAGATTAAAACATTTTAAAGAAGTAAATTATTAAATTTGTTTTTGAAATAATAGCTCCTTAAAGTCACTAGGCTTAAATTGAAGTAGAATTTTAGTTTGCAAGGGGCTCATGATTTTCATATAGTTTTAGTTTGCGATAATACAATGACATGGAAAAATCTTCCGCCCTTCTACTCATTATAAATAGAGTGACACATATGTTTTGAAGTAAAGAACGTAAGTCAATTTGGCTTTAGATACATTTTCTATTAATAAAAACTTCTTTTTACACCACAAGACTAGATTGTAATTTGAATTTCATACAATAACAAATCCTTACCAGTAAGGCAGAATCTTGATTTTGAGCAAATTCAAAAACCATATCCATCAGCATCAAAACTGACAACAAAACCATCAATTAAATACCAGAAAAATACATGGTAATAATACATATCAATAATACTTATTTATGGAGCTATAACGAGAAAAAGCACAACATCTTATAGAAGCTTTTAAAATCGAGTTAAAAAAACCAATATATTTATAAAATTTGAATGGTTAATATAAGACAACAAAAACAGTTATTTAAAATTATTATTTGCAAATTTGAGGAATTTTGTAACAAAAACGCCATAAGAAAATCATCCAGTGATTCTTAATGAACAGCAGCTTAAGGGATAGAAGGGCTCTGTTTGTCTTTTCTCTAATAGTAACTGAAATAAAATTATAAAAATAATCTATTCTCTTTCCTCAAACTCTTTATGGATTAAGACTAGACACACAGAAAATGTTTAATAATGTTATCTCTCGTGCTGATTGCTCTTTCAACAAGAAAAATTTTTAATACCCAACAAAACTAATAAACACCCTTTTTTAAAAAAATATCGAAGTTGAACATAGATTATGATTGACAGTTTACTTACTTATGTAAGATTATTACATGATAGTTTTTACTTTTCATAGTTTTTTCATCATTGTTATTTTCTTCAATCAATTTACAACACCTTGTATTATGGTCATATGCTGAGCATTGGTTGTATTTGATTGATATATTAAAGAAAGCTTGTATAAAATGTCTTAAAAAACACTTAGTTTTGATTTTTGTGCAAAGAGATCTTTACACATAGGATTTTCAGAAGACCTGATTAAGGGAATATTTGAGTAAAACTTTTAGTTGTATAATTCCATCAAGTCCTGCTTTGTTAGTTAGTGAGTTTTTAGCTATGAGAATTATCTACCATAACAGATAATTCAATACTCAAGGCTAAAAAATAGGGCTTTTAAGCTACCTCTGTGACTGAGTCCACTATTTTTGCAGAAAAAAGGAGTGCAGTGTATATAATACAGTATACATCTGCTAATTCTAATACACAAGGGACTAAACATTTATTTGAATTAATAAGCAAAAAACACGACCTTTAATGCTATTTCCATAGGATTGGAAAATACAGTAGACTCTCTCTGTCTTGAACTTGCAACTATCTTGAAAGTTTGACCATTATTTTCATTCAAGATAGAGAAATGTTCAAGGTAGAAAGTACTCCAGAAAGAGATAGTTCACTGTACTGTAATGTAAAGACATCCCCTTTACAATGTCGACAAATTGAAATGGACCATTCTTATCAGGGAGCTATAGGGTGTGATGCTGGTTCATTTTCAACTTCAATGCAATTATCATCAATAAATTAAATGTCATGTTTGATTTCAAGCTCCAAACCACCTATTTCTTCCAATAACCATCAAAAATGCAAATCACTAAAAAATATCTATATATAATTTGCGTAGAGTAACGCTCCTTTCATGGAAGTGAGCACTCCTTATTTGGGAAGCACTCAGAAAATGTCAAAAATATTTGGAGTGAAACCTTTCTATTGTTCCAAACGTTTCCTATAAAATCTTTTCATATAGAAAACAGGGGGAAATGCGGTCGAAGCGATGCAATTCCATTTTCTATAACCTCAACTATAATTTCTCTTCACGGACCAATCTTGGCACACATATACTCCAAATACTTCTGAAGATTTTTAGGCCAATTTTTACGGTCGGTTGCAGTGGGAACAACCTTCAAGTTTTTATAACTTGATCTCTATTTTGCTTTTGTAACCAAACTTGGTACACATAAAAACCAAGTGCTTCTGAAGATTTATAGGAAAGTATTAACTGTTGGTTGCTATAGCAACGGTCTATCTTTTTGTATTTTTCACCTCCATTAAATAACAATAAGGGATGGCGTAGCGAACTCCTGATTAAGCTGCGGTTGCAGATCTATATGACGCTACAGCATTGATAACAAAGCAAATAATTTGAATCATATGCTAGAAATTTTAAAGCTTTGATGCAGTTATATATACATTAAATTGTTCCAAAAACTTTTAAGAAGAGTCTGACGGTTCGTTGCTATGGCAATGGCCTATGACTTCATTAGAAGAGCTATTTCGGAAAACTTTTATAACTTCGCCTGTACTTTGCCTTTAGTAACCAAACTTGTAACATATATACCCCACATGGTTCTAAATATTTTTAGCCAATTTTGACAGTTGGTTGCTATGGTAACGCCATGTTACGTCATTAAATAATCAATCTTCAAAAATATTTATAATTTCACCTGTACTTTGCTTTTAGTGACCAAAATTTGGTACACACATACCCAAAATATTTCAGAAGACTTTAAGGTCAACTTTGACAGTTGACTGCTTAATTTTGTACTTATTTCTGCAAAGACCAATAATCTAAAACAGTTGATAGAGCCATAGAGCATTGGTAAAGGTAAAGGATCGCGTAGCGATTCGGGACCACTTTAGCTGGCCAATACGACACTTCAGCCTTATCCCACGCTATTTTGCAGGGATTACTATGATCTCCTCTCCCTGGAACATTTATAAAGATCTTAATACCCTAACAAAACTAATACTTCCCCTTTCCTGATCAAGCTTAGTAAACATAATCAAAAACAGGTTTTAAAAATTAATTAAGGCCATGGTTTCTCAGCAAGGGATCGCACAGCAATCTCCTGATGGGACTGCGTAAGCAGGCCAAGAAATTAAATCAGAAATTAACTTTTGATTTTGAATTTGTTTTTATTTTAATTTATTTTTATTTCAATAGAGGTAATTTACATTTGATATTGTACTCTGTTAGTAAAATAAAAAGTTGATATAATAAATTTACAATAAAGACGTCATAATTCATAGGTAAAAACATCAAATAAAAGAATACCAGCAAAAACTCTCTATGAAAATAGAAACCAGAATTAGACTTTCAGCAGTATTATCACTGGAACCTAGAAAAGGTACAACTTAGGTGAGGATTCTCATGTTAAATAAAAATTCAATTCATATGAAAGCAATCACTTGTTGTCAATTTGTGATGTCATTAACTCTATCTATCTTTTTACAAACATACAATATTATCTCAAATTTCATGTTTTATGTGAAATTTTGAAATCTTGCCATTTTACTTTGAAAGAGCAAAGATATTTGGAATAGTGAAACCAACATTTCATTTCAAAGTTTGAAGCACAATAAAACAAAAATATGCACATTCACTAATGTTAATCATGCTCTTTTTATTATGTTCTGAATACAAATCTATAAAATTGAAAAATGAACAAACGATGTAATAAACATGCCGAAAAGTGATTATCTTTTGTTTTCTAAGGGTTAATGTTAATGTTAAGGACTTAATTTTCAAAAGATGATCAACTCTTACCAAAGGTTTTATTGACTGAAATATCTTAGAAATTGTGTCTAGTACAGCACTAATAGCTTCCTTCTTATAATTCAACTCATTGAAAAAGAAAAATAGTAAAATTGATGAATGTTTATTCATAAAATGTAGTATAAAAAAGGAAATACAAAACGTAAAAATGAAAAATGCATCTAATAGATCATGAATTAGGCACCAAAACCAAAAAAATAATGATCAAATATAAAAAATATGCTATGGCAGGAAAGCAGCAGCTTATTTTCAAAAAGCCAAAAAAAAATGCTGTAATAACACTGCACCAAAAAAATCATTCACAAATTATTCATTCATAAAATAATAAATTAAATATTAAAATACAAAAAACTAAAAAGATCTGTGCATCTTGAAAAATTGAAAAATTGGCTTGGTTAAAACACTGATGCAAAAATGAAAAAACAACTACCTTATCGGTAGAAAAAAAAGTTGGCAAAAAGTGCAGTCTGCAAAAAAATTTAGTCGGCAAAAAAATTGGTCATTTGGACAAAATTGGTCACTTTTTGCAGACTAAATTTTTCTTTTTTAGCTGCTATTTTAGCATAAATCTTGAAAAGATGAGTGCCTACTATCTCTTCCTCATTCAGATTTTCAATGAAAAAGGGAAAAAATGGGAAAAATTGACAAAAGAGATTCAACAAAAGTTGACGGTAGCAAAAAATTAATCGGACAAGGAGTTCATCGGATAACAAAAAGTTGGCTAAAGATTTTGGTCAGCGAAAAAAATTAGTCACTTCGCAAAAATTTAGTCACTTTTTGCCAACTTTCTTTCTACCAATAAGGTATCAATAATATTAACAAAAAGGGTTGAATGTTTGTTGAAAATATCTTTAAATAACACAACCTTTGAGAAAACAATGTATTTCTGCATTTATGTTTTCTTTTTTTTATTTATAGTTTTATATAGTGTCAAATGAATTTATGTTGTATATATGTTCATCAATTCCACTAAATCAGTACATTGTCTCTGCATAGCCCATTTCAGCGGTGTAACATTAGCTTCTATGTCTATGTTAACATCAGCACCATTTTTTATCAATATTTTTGTGATTTCATAGTAATTTCTATATGCACCCATTAATGAAAATTTTTGATGGAAATTAGTTTTCTTCATAGCAATATGCAGAGGGATTGCATTGTCTTTATCCCTTGTGTTAACATCAACTCCTTTATCAACTAAGAATTGAACAATATTGATGGAACCTCTCTGAACAGCATTAGAGAAAGCTTGAATGGTGTTATGACTTTTCTCATCAAAATTTGATTTATTGTCCATCAGCATTTTTGCAATATCCACATGACCATGGAGAATGGCTTCATCCATGGCTGTATTTTCAGCATAGTTTTTTGCATTAACATCAGCCCCATTCACCACTAAAATTTCAGAAATACCTAAGTTCCCTCGTCGACTGGCCATATGGAGAAGTGTATCATTTCTTTTATCCTTTGAATTTATAACAGCTCCTGCTTTTAACAAAAGCTTCACAATTTCCAAATTTGGAAGCTGAATAGCTAAATAAATTGGAGTTTCCTCATCATGATTTAAGGAGTTGATATTGATACTGAAATTCTCCAACAGATAGTTAATAATTCCAACAGCTTTATGTTTTATGGCAATGTGGAGGAAATTATTCCTGTAACTATCACGAAACGTGTCGATGTCAACTCTGCTTACTTTTACAAACTCGTTGAATAAATTGACATTATCTGTATCCATAATATGTTGCACACCACTCTCCAAATTTGTAATATCTGTGAAAAGATTGTAAGAGAAATTTTGAATGAAGAGAATAGGAAATAATTTCATTTTTTGCTTCATATTCTTAATAATGCTAACTAGCTGCACAAATCGTCACATTGGTCTGTTGACACAGTTCCAGATCACTGTGCGATCCCTTACCGATAATTTAAACCACTAGAGTCTTGAAAATATGCATAAAATTATCTTTAACAAATTTGGTCACAAAGGCAAAGTATTTGTCAAGATTATATAAATGTTACTGCACTCAAAACAACACAGAACGCTGAAGCTTTGTTTAACGTCTTGAAAACTGGCACTACATTATACAATATTTCCAAAGCAATAGGGTGCAAAAATTAGGCCTAATATTCCTATTCTGGGTAGATCTTTGACCTTTCTCTGAAAAATGTGACAACCCCCTGTTTGAAAAGACATCGACCATCCTAAAAATGTTTTTATATGAGACCCCTTCTCCACGTGACATAACTCCTCCTTAAATATAATTTTTCCTGGGCCTCTCCCCTCTAACATTTTTATTTGTTACCAAAAGTGGTAGGCATGATGAGTTAATGGGGCGACATTGAAATATTAATATTTCATCTTTTGGTTTAAAATAACATTTAATAGCTTTGGAATACTCACTTTGCTCACTTTTTACAGATTTATAAATAAAATCATAGCTGATTTATTCATTATCATATATTTTTCTCTAAACTAAGTAATTCTCTCCTTTAAATAAATCATTCCCCCTTAAAGAAAGTCTGAATAAAATCTCACCTAGTACATCAAGTTTTAAAATTCCTAAACCCTATTTCCAATCCTGGGTGGTAGAATCTACGTCATCAACAGGGTATGAAAACTGAGTTTAACATCTTGAGAAGCGCTTGGAAATTTACAAACTTTGGTCAACTCACTGTATGATGATGAGTACATTTGTAATCACTATTTTTCATATTAATAAGAAAATTACTCAAGTGTTGCTCCAAAGTTTTTAAGGAAAGAACTTAATGCAAACCTATTACCAGAGATTATTTTAACAAATTTCAAGCTGTCAGTCATTTTGTCCTACAACTTCTTGCTCACGTCAATCATGACCGACAAGGCAGCAATTTTCAAAGAAAAATCACCAAGTTACTGTCGAACATAATGACCCAAGGAATTTCTTTTCTGTCAGTCAAAAGGTTCTCACTATCGGATAATGAACAACGACCGCCGGTTAAATTAAGGCCTGTATTACAGCTGACAAGTGGCATCTGTTCTAGAATAAATCAAACAATCTGACGATCTGACTCTAGCTGGTTTTAACTCGCCTTAACTGGCTTCCTTCCTATTCCAACAACAAAATATTACTTCAAAAAAGATTGTTTTATATTCAAAACAGCAGTTTAATGAATCATGCAAAAAAAGTATTCCTTGTTATATGTCTTAAAGACATATCACTTTAAGGAAATACACAACAGGAAATTAATTGTAAATTTGGCCAATGTACCCATAAAAAATTATATTCTTCACTAGCAGCCTAGCGAGCTGACTTGAATAAATTTGAGAATATAGAATAAATTGTTGATTAATTCATTTTCTTTTAAAAGCCGCCAAAAGTTAAACACAACAAAAAATTAAATTTGCAGGATTTACAAAAAGTCTCTTTTTAACAAAAAAACGTTGATCACTTAGCTGTACAAAAATGGAGTCACTTTGCTAAAACAGAAAAGCTTGCAGTTCACTGTACAACAGCATGTAAATCTGGAACCCAAAAATCATTAGCAACATTAATACTTAAAACCCAATCATAGATATCATATTGCAGATACAAATTTTTGAAAGTCAAGGCAGATCTAAAGACTTCTACTGAGTATAACAAACAACTGACATTTACATTGCCCATTTCTTCTTTGTTTTACAAATCAATATCGATCTTTTTTCATTTTTATCACATTCATCGACAACACCACTTTTTCAAAATATATTTTTAAAAACAAAATGAAAACATACATTAGATAGAAAATACTTTCGAATGTTTCCTTTCACTGGGAATCCCCACTTGAAAAATGTTTATAAGAAAATGCACATTTTCACGGAAGCTTCATTACCAATGAAAAATATATAAAGACAAGGAATAAAATTGTGTTATAAACTAGTGTATCAAGGCCTGAAAATCAAATAGTTAGGTGGTGGAATATTGAGGTATTTCTTGCTAAAAGCTTAACAAAATACAATAACATACTCCCTAATTATTTATCACAAAAGTATTCTACACAATTAATTTAAGCAAGCGCGAATCTTGCATTACGCTATTAATAATAGTGATTAAACAAGATGAAAGCTACATATTAGAGGAATTTTGCTTTAAGCTTTGAAGTTTTGCTAGAAGATTGCCTTCTCCCAAGGGATTATATAAATATAATGTAAGAGTATATAAATAAATTAATTTCATATAAATCATATCTTATGGTGTAACTGAATTGATTGTGCATGAATAAAAATATGGCAGGTGCAATTCTTCTTACATTGGGAAGATTAGGAGCATTTAAAGGTAACAACCCAGGAGAATCTACACATTTTACCTTCTTTAGGTAGGAGAAAGAGCTGATACTTTGCATCCACATTCTTTATACCTTAAAGATTGCTGAGAAAAAAATCTTTGTTATTCTGTTAATGGGAAACCCTATTTTCGGTCATTTTCTAAATGAGATCACGAACCCCTCTGGACCCAAAGAGTGAAAATTTTGTCAAAATAGGTCATTTTATATAACATTTTTTAGCATTTTTAATAACGAACAATTTTTTATATAGCAAAGACCCCTGAAATGGAACGGGAAAAGAGCTGTGACTGAATTAATGAAAGGCATGTTAAGTCAGTTTTTGAAGAAAATGGTTAAAGTAAATGAGTATTTCAGAGCTGATATTGTATAGGAAAAGTCACGAGTTCTGTGGCTTTTTTGAGAGGAGCTTTTTTGACTTTTGAATTATCCACCTCAAAAGGGTGCAAATCTGATTTTCTTATGCCACCCTGCTGAAAAGTTAGGCTTACCTCAATCCTGGACAAAATGTCCGCTTGGGCCACGCTATGGTCTGGAAAACTATTCACCAATTCAAAATGCTGAAACTTAATATAATTTGAAACAGCACTAAAAAGGAATTCAAAATGACATAAGAGTCCTGTGTTGAAAATACTTACTTCAGCAGTTACACACGTTTTTAAAATATCAAAATCCAGGGACTAATTAAATCCAGTTTTTCATAAAATATTCCTTCTTCACTTTATTTTACTGACTTAGTTGCTTAATAATAGCTAAAAAAAAATTTCTTTCCCTTTATAGTTTAAGCAAAATTTTCAAATAATGTAACCTTTGCTTCAAAATGGTTTTATGGCAAGATAGGTTCTTCATGAAGAAATTTACCCAAGGGGAAACTTACCAATTTGGCAACAAGAGTATGTTACCAGACATCAATTTACAAAAGGATAATTCTCCAGAGAATGGTTTCTTGCATTTGCCTTAGAGCCCTTTTACACGTAAGCTTTCAGGCCGGTTCACATTTAAAATTCAATCTGGTGTGAAATGAATTCCATTCTATTGGACTTGAAATCAAAATCATACTTAAAAGGAAAACTATATATCTGCAGACCAAAGTGAAAAAATATTAGTAGTATTGAAGTATAGATTGTTGGAGCTTTGAAATTAGGCTTGAAATGTCCCCTAATAAAGAAATTTTTGCTGGTTTTTTATATTTCTGATGACATCATCATCCTATCACGTGACCTCAGGAGCTAATAACAGAATTTGGAACAGAACTAGCCATAGTCCCTCGTATTCCTAGAGAGCTTTATATCAATTATCTTGATATTTAGATATTTAACCAAGAACGTAATTTTTAGGATAAACTTTGCTGACTATAAGCAGGGGGTCAAGACCAAAAAAAGTAATCTCACATATGATATATGCTTTCTTGTTTTCAAACAGAAATAATAATATCAATATACTGGAAATTTTTAATATCAATATACTGGAAATTTTAAAAAGATCATAAAGCACTAAAACCTTCATTTGCTAAAACTACCTAAATCAAATCCAAGTTTTCATTTTTACATTACTTACCACCTAATCAGCAAAATCTTTAAAGACTTATTATTTATATATCACTACACCAGCATTTTAAGATATAGGTTTTTAAATTTTTTGAGTGTATTTTTAATAAGCTTTCACATGACATGTGAATTTTTTCATTTTAGAGAAGTTTTACGTGTAAAATAAATGAACAAAAAAAAATGCCTGGTTAGTTGCATTTACATTTCCTGGCATACATGTGTTTTATGAGTTGCGTTTTATCAGTTGACAATCAGTTATATACCGTACACGTCTTGATATCAAAAGAACATGATGAGGTTTGCAATTACTTTACATATAACTTTCACATAATACTGGTACTTGCATAACACTACATTAAAATTAACGAAACTGCATTATATTGTGGTAAAGAATAGGTACAAATCAAAAATATTCTGTGCAGACACTTGCGCGATGAAAACCTAAATAGTCTGAAATACTATATCGCCGAAGAACGTTTATCGTTTATCTCTATACATCATCAGCAGAATAAATAAATCTTGACATGTAGCTGCACGTAAATTAACCTTTGAAATGTCAGTTTGTGTTTAATTGAACACTTTCCTTAATACATTTATACTACCTCACCACAAGGAAGTGGAGAACAATATGTCACTACTATGAATCATTGAACTTATCAATCCTAATTAACTGCTATTAAAAGTGATATCTTAATTTTTTTTTCTCCTTCCTGAATGGTTTCTCTAAGTTTAAGCCTTATTACAACCCATCCCCCTCACTTAACGTAACCCACAATATGAGAATTTGTTTTGTATTAAATCCGAGATGTTTTTCATTGTGTTGTTGTTAGCAACATGAATTTCTCGGAATTTTCAAAAACAGAAAGGGGGTCATGATACAATGAAACAACAAATATTCACAGTATATTTTATCTGCAAAAATGTTTTATTAGAATTATAAACTTATTGATACGTCTATACAATCTATTTTATTAAAACGTTAACCCTATTTTAACTGGGCTTTTTTTCTGAAAAATCGATTTTGTAAATTGAGAGGTGGTTTTGAGACATGGCTTCTAGACAAGGGTGTCCAAAATTTTAGGACCAAGTTTTTTTTTCAAATCATTCCTAATAAAAAGTTATTAAAAGCTGCCAAATTCTACCATCTAAAAATTTTTCGTTCAGAAGTTACAGTGGAAAAACCACAGAGGGGGGGTCAAATTGACCCCCCCCCCAGTTAAAATAGGGTTAAATGTATAAATAAAATTAAAATATTTACTATAATTTCCTTTAAGTTTCTTTTCTAATAAGATATTGACCCCCCTCCAAATTATTTCTAATTCATATTAAAAAAATATCGTCATCACTCAGCAATTATTAAAAGGAAGCTTCGAGAAAGATTAGAAGTATTTTAAAACGCCATTTTAAAATGGCTGATACATATGAAATGTTTTATATTTTTACTATGAAATTTGTTATCAATAATAATATGGTTGGTTTATAGTATGGTAAACTGGCTTTCTTATGAATATTTTGTCAGCTATATACTTTTATCTACTTAAAGTTGACAGGTTGAAAAGGAGGCATAGAAAAGTACTGCTAACTAGCTATCTAGGTACATGTAGCTCTAATAACAACTAATTTGTTGATTTGGAAGGGTAGCTAGCTACTTAGTAAGGTACTAGCTGCAGTGTTCAATTTATATTTTTGGCTCTCTTTTATTAGATATGTTCATGTCTCAAACACCAGAACAGGACAAAGACTAAACATTTTAGGGGGTATACCTTTTAAGATATAGGTACTACTGTAATAGCACCATTTTAATGTCCTCAAAGTTTTTTTTTTTAATATTTAACATTCTCCTGGACTTTCAAAGATTTTGCGAGAGCACCTTGCCAGAACAGAGCTTCATTCTTGACGTCGTTCGAGGTGATCTCATTTGTCATTTCTTCCTCTTACTCACCGTCGATAAGAAAGCAGTTTTCATTGAAAAAGCTCCAATTCATCATTGAACGTAATGACCTATACATCCCTCGAAGTTCACAATGGCATTTAGTTGTAAATGCTGATGTAAAATTTTTAATAATCCAGGCTATTTTGCTACAGCTTCTTTCAAAAGTGCTGTTGTATCGAGTTTTAAGGGTTGTCTATGATTATAAAAGGAACATCCCACCATTGCTTAATGAACAATGACCCACTGTTAAGTTAAGCCCTGGCTCTCATAAAAATTTAACAATATCTTTATGTCTTTGTAAATAGCTTTGGTAACACGTCTTTTACGCAAGTTTTTTTTTCATTGAAGTTTCACTTAGTATTTCCAAACTCAAAAATTCACTGTCTGCCTAGAAATATTTATAAATAAGAAACATAAATAATAAAGTTATATTATGATGGGAATTCAGCTAATTTACAAACATTTATTATTTTATATACTTTGAAAACTTGAAATGTGAGACTAGCTTGAACAAAAAATCCAGCAACAATTACCATTTTAGTTTGCTATCCATTCAATATTTAATTAAACGTACAAATATGGAAAGAAACTTTTTCTTACATGTTGGGAAAATACCCTACTTTATGGTGAGGAGATTTTGTGGGTAGAGAAAAGCTTTTGCTTTTTTTTGCCTTTTTTGTGAAAGTATAAATTTTTGTTTCACGTAAACATAGGTTGTTTTTTTTGGCAAAATTCCCAAAATCTTTCTGAAAATAAATTTTTAAAAAATCAAAACCTTGTAAATCTCTAAATTGTCTTTCTTCTTTCTTCCAAAACTTTTTCCCTGTGAGATATTTTTCTTAAGCAATCACACTCTAACTCATTTAGAGTTTATTGATCATATTACTTATTTTTATACCTTTGTTATGTTTTACTTCTATGTTACATATTCTAAATTGTTTCATTCTAATAAATGTAATACTAGAATTACCAGACAATTTAATAAAATAAAGAAGGAATGATAACCCGAGTAAAAACATCTTTCAGATTTTAAAATATAAAATTCTAGCAATTAACACAGGATTAAAAGCTACTAAAGAGTTGCAACTTTTCTCTTAATTATTGTTTTGATTATTACCATGGTAACAATATGTTTTAACATTTTTACAAGTTTGCTGTGATTTATTTACTGTTGAGAATGACAAGATAACGTTGTTGAAATATCCAGTGTATTTTAGTTTTAATCTTTCAAGAATTTTATATTTTAAAATCTGAAAGATGTTTTTACTCGAGTTATCATTCCTTCTTTAAATGTAATACTGTTTCTTTATTATCTTTTAGTATGTGGTTTTATGTTTTTATTTTTATCATCTTATCTCACAGTTCTATTCTTGCAATTGCGTGAATAATACAGAATAATAAACATATTTAATTGATAGTATGTTCTTATTCTGGGGGACTGGGAAATCCAGATATCAAATACTATAACAATGTTAGTTGCAAAGTAGAGCAGTGTGATATAAATATTTTATCTTTGATTTTGAATATATTCAACTGTAAATAATTTAAAGACACAATTGTATTTATTTTTATTTCCAAATACACGTTAGGTTTTTATTCCAATCTTTTGTTCCTAAATGAAAGACACAATTAATAATTTGCCTGCATTATATCATGCAGCCATCTCTGCGACTGCTTCAAGAGGCCTAACTACCCGTGTCCGGCATGAAGGTGATGGATGCTGTGTCTACCTAAAATTATCTAACTCTTAAAAAAATTAAATATCATTTTATTACTATTATATTTTTGATTATTGATATTAATACTGTTATTATTATTATTAGTAGTAGTAGTAGTAGTAGCATTAATTATAAATGTCATTTTATTATCATTATTTTTATCTGGCGCATGTATTCATGGCATGTCTTAAAGTATACCTTAATACTTACTGCAGGCTAGGAAGCAGCCCCTACCGTCAGGGTTAAGAGCGGCGAGTCAACGCTGCGTGCAGCTAGTCATAATAATAATACGCTAGCGTTACACTCTTTCTTAGTAAACCGTGGTCATTGCATCACTTCTTGGTTGTGGCCTAACTTTAAAGAATTTTAAATCTTAAATAAGTAGACTTCTACAATGTCTATTGTAACCAAACTTGGTACATATGTACCCTAAATGGTCCCAGATATTTTGGGCCTAATTTTAGCAGTTGGTTACTATGCCAATGGCCTATGACGTCATCAAAAGGTCAATTTTCGAAATTTTTAATAAATTGGCCTATACTTGGTCCTGGGTAACCAAACTTTGCACACATATACCCCAAATGGTTCCAAATATTTTGGGCTTAATTTTGGCAGTTGGTTGCCATGGCAACAGCCTATGATGTCATCAATAGGCCAAATTTGGAAGTTTTTAATAAGTTAACCTATGTTTGACCCAGGGTAACCAAACTTGGCACATGTATACTCCGAATGGTTCCAAATATTTTTAGGCCAATTTTGACAGTTGGTTGCTATGGCAGAAGGCTAGGACGTCTTTCTATAATAAGTTTCTCAATTCTAAGTATATATCTCAAATTTCCTTTACATTTGAATTGCAACAAGGGATCGCGCAGCGATCTCTTGCTAGAACTGCGTTAGCAGGCCAAAATAATAATATGCTAGCGTTACACTCTTTCTTAGTAAACCATGGTCAATTACGTCACTTTTTGGTTGTGGTCAAACTTTGAAAAATTTTAAATCTGAAATCTGAAATAAGTAGACTGCTACAATGTCTATTGTAACCTAACTTGGAACACATGTACCCCAAATAGTACCAGATATTGTGGGCCCAATTATGGCGGTTGGTTACCATGGCAACACCCTATGATGTCATCAAGAGGTCAATTTTCGAAATTTTTAATAACTTTACCTATACTTGGTCCTGGGTAACAAAACTTGGCACACATATACCCCAAATGGGTCTGAATATTTTTAGGCCAATTTTAACGGTTGGTTGCCATTCAACAGCCTACAACCTCATCAAAAGGTCAATTTTCGAAAATTTTCATAACTTCACCTGTACTTTGGCGTTGGTGACCAAACTTGGTACACATGTACCCCAAATGGGTCTGAATATTTTTAGGCCAATTTTAACGGTTGGTTGGCATGGTAACGACCCATGACGTCATCAAAAGGCCAAAATGGGAAATTTTTAATAACCTTACTTGCACTCTGCCTTTTGTAACCAAACTTGGTACACATATACCCAAAATGGTTTTGATTTCCAAAATTCTTTATAACAGCACCTATACTTTGCTTTTAGTGACCAAACTTTGCACATATATCACTGAAGTGGTTCCGAATATTTTTTTGGAATTTTGTCAGATGGTTACCATGGTAACGGCCTATAATCTCTTTCAGTCATGAATTCACTCTAAATATATATAGTCAATCTCTACGTGATCTCTTGCTGGGACTGCGCTAGCAGGCCAAACCGACGGTTCAGCGTCGGGCCAACACCGTGTGCAGCTAGTATCACACATATTAATACCGTAACAGTTTCACACTTACTAAACTTAATTTTTCTAATACAATTTTAAGTTGAGGTCACACTTGAAAAATTTTAAGCTCTTAAATCTTAAATAAGTAGACTTCTACTATACTTTTGCTAACCAAACTTGGTACACAAGTGTCTCAAATTGTCCCAGATATTATGGGTCTAATTTTGGCAATTGGTTACCATGGCAACAGCCTATGATATCATCAAAAGGTCAATTTTCGAACATTTTCATAACTTCACCTGTACTTTGCTGTTGGTGACCAAACTTGGTACAAATGTACCCCAAATAGGTCTGAATATTTTTAGGCCCCTGACGTCATCAAAAAGCCAAGATCGGAAATTTTTAATAACTTTACTTGCACATTGCCTTTAATGACCAAACTTGGTACACATATACCTCAAATGGTTCCAAATATTTTTGGGCCCATTTTGATGGTTGGTTGCCATGGCAACGGCCTATGACGTCACTAAAAGGGCAAATTCCAAAATTTTAAATAACTTTACCTATACTTTGCTTTTAGTCACTAAACTTGGTACACCTATTCTCAAAATCGTTCCTAATATTTTTAGGCTGATTTTGACGGTTCGTTGCCATGGCAACAACCCATGATGTCATCAAATGGTCAAATTTTGAAATTTTTAATAACTTCAACTGTCCTTTACCTTTAGTGACAAAACTTGGTACATATATAGCCTAAATATTTTTGAAAATATTTATACTGATTTTGAAGGTTGGTCGCTATGGTTACAGGCTCTGACGTCATAAGGATGTTTATAACTATTATAAATTTTTAACCAAAATTCTTATACCAGCAGCTAAACCGAGGGTTCAGCGTCGGGTCGATGCTGCGTACAGCTAGTATATATAATAAAAGTGTAGTGTGGGATTTAAATATGGTCATGCGATTTTTTTATTTGGAAAACGAAAGCAAAATTCATGATTCTCATTGGCTTAAAACACTTTAAAAGAATAACCAATCAAAAAACGTCAAAAAATTTTCAGGGGAAACCACTCCAATGTTTCTGACGTAACTTTTATGAAACTTTCCATACAAAAAACAGCGAATAATTGCCATCGAAAATGTACTTTGCCTATAGTGGCCAAACATAGTACACCTATGCCTCAAATAGTTCTGAGGATTTTTGGCCAATTTTGAAGGTTGGATGCTATACCAACAACCTATGACATCATTAAAAGCCCAATTTTCGAAAATTTTCATAACTTTAAGTACACTGTGCCTTTAGTAACTAAACTTGGTACAAATAAAACCCAAATGATTCTGAAAGTTTTTAAACCAATTTTGACGGTTGGTTGCTATGTCAACGGACTATGATGTCATTAAATGGTCAATTTTTGACATTTTTTATAATTTTACCTGTACTTTCCCATTAGTAACCAAACTCGCACACTTACCTCTGGAATGGTTCTAAAGAATTTGTGGCCAATTTAGGCAGTTAGTTGCTATGGCAACTGCCTATCTTTTTATTTCTTTATCAGTTTTATTTCATAAAGACAGGAAGTGCATTACCAGTGAGGAATCGCGTAGCGATTCTTTGCTTGACCTGCACTAACAAGATTGTACGAGGCTTCACCGTCGTGTGATGCTTCTTTTAGAAGGGGAATCTCTTATTTAATCATGTTAAAATCGCAACAATCTATGTTATTATAAGTGCAGTAACTTAAAATATAAAAAAACATTGATAACAAGAGCAATAATCTAAAACAGGTCGTAGAGATTTTAGAACATTAATATAGACATAGGATTGCACAGCGATCTGTGACTGCGTAAGCAGGCCAATACGATGCTTTAGCGTCGCTCCACACTTTTTTATGGCTTTATTATTAGCTCTTCTAACTGGAGCATTTATAAAAGTCTTGATAAGAAGACAATTACTTCCCCTTCCCAGACCAAATGTAGTAAACATAATTAGGTATTAGAGATTTAGGTACTAGATTTTCAGGTATTAGAGGTATTAGTTATTCAGATATTAGACCTCAGTTATTAGAGATTTTAAATCCTTGATTTGTCAGCAAGGGATTGCACAGTGATCTTTTGATGGGACAGTGTTAGCAGCCCATTACGACACTTCAGGGTCGTGCGATGCTGCGTGCAGCTAGTATATATTAAAAGCATAGTGTGAGATTTAAATATGGTCATGCCATTTCCTTATTTGGAAAACGAAAGAGAAATACAAGATTCTCATTGCCTTAAAACGCTTTAAAAGAACAACTGATCAGAAAATGTCAAAAAATTTTCAGGAGAAACCACTCCAATGCTCCTGGCATAAATTTTATGAAACTTTCCTTACAGAAAACAGAGAATAAATGCAATGGAAAAATGTACTTTGCCTATAGTAACCAAAATTGGTACACCTATGCCCCAAATAGTTCTATTTTAGGCCAATTTTGATGGTTGGTTGCTATAGCAGCGACCTATGACATCATTAAAAATTAAATTTTCGAAAATTTTCATAACTTTATGTATACTGTGCCTTTACTAAACTTGGTACACATAAAATCCAAATGCTTCTGAAAATTTTTAAGCCAATTTTGGCGGTTGGTTGCTATGTTAATGGACTATGACGCCATTAAATCATCGATTTTTGATACTCTTTTTATAATTTTACCAGTACTCTGCCTTTAGTAACCAAACTTAGCACACATATACTCTGAATGGTCCTAAAGAATTATAGGGCTATTTTGACAGTTAGTTGCTATGGCAACCACCTATCATTTACTTTTTTTCTCATCTTTATTAAATAACAGATGGTGCATTGTCATTGCTTGACCTGCGCTAGCAGGATTGTACGAAGTTTCACCGTCGTGTGATGCTTATTTTAGAAGGGGAATCTATTATCTAATCCTTTTAAAATCTCAACGATCTATGATTTTCTAAGTGCAGTAACTTAGTAAATATAAAAAACATGATAACAAGACCAATAATCTAAAACATGTTGTAGAGAGTTTAGAACATTAATATAGACATGGATCGCACAGCAATAAGCGGCCAGGCCAATTTGACTGCGTAGGCAGGCCAATTTGACGCTACAGAATCGTGCCAGGCTTTTTTTGCTGCTTTTCTTGCTGGAGCATTCAATAAAGTTTCAATAAGAAGACCAATACCTCACCTTCCCTGACCAAATGTACTAAAAATAATCAGGTATTAGGAAATTAAGGTATCAGAGATTCCAGCCCTCTGAATTTATCAAAAACCATGGCAGCAAAAAAATGCCGTCAAAAAAGTTATTTTCGGCGGCAAATGCTAGTCTACGACGGCATTTCTTATAAGTCGATTAAAAGCCGATATTATTTTCACTTACAAAATATATTCAACATTTTTATTAAAAGCCGATATTATTTTCACTTATAAAATGAATCAAACATTTTTATTAAAATCCGATGTTATTTCACTTATAAAATATATTAAACATTTTTAAAGTGAAGAGTTTTA
>JANSTP010269458.1:0-10527 GCA_025330745.1 Cladonema radiatum | reverse complement strand
TTACGGGAAACGTTAGGAACATTAGAATGGTTTCACTCCAAAAAATTTTGACGTAAGGAGCGCTTTTTCCAAATAAGCAGCGCTCTCTTCCATAAAAGGAGCGTTACACTACGCTTTTAATATATATATAAGAAGGCTAAAATAAAAAAAGTAGAAAAAAAAATGTAAATTTTTTAACTTTTTCATTTCTTCTCCAAATTTTTTTGTTTGAAAATTATATTTCTGTATGACTAATCAAAGACAAAAGTTCATAATTTCCTTTTCATCAATGATTTTGAGGATATATTTGATTTATAAACAAATTTTACAATAACGAAAGTTGACATTTGTTAGCTTTTGTTAAAACCACATTATCCATAGCATATACTATATTAGCTGGCTGAAACACTGACACCGAAGAAGCTTTATAATCATCAAATTAACAATAAGCTATCTAACACTTATGCATCAGTTTACCTTTTGAGGTAAATCGTCTTTTGGTAGATCCTTGTATTGTGAATCTAAAATTGAAAAATAAAAATAATTAAAAATCCTTTGTCTAAGATGTTGGATCGGCTATCTGTTAAATAACAACTTTTTTACACCAAAAAACCGAAGGCTAGCCAACAGATATAGAATTTCCAGAATCAGATACAGAATCAGCCAGAACAAAAAGAAAATTTAAAACCTTTAGTAGATTGTAAATAAAGCATGTGCGATACTAGGCCTTCATAAGCAAAATGAAGAACAGCAAGTTGTGAAGTTTGTTATAAGCATGAATTCGAAAAGAATATTTTTGAAGAAAAGTATTAGTTTCAATAGTATACATATTTTAATCATCACAAAAGATTATTGTAAAGATTGAAAAAATGTATAAAAAGTACAAGCACATTACCGATGCCATACTAAGGCTGTCAAATCTTTAATGGGTCAGTGCCACTTAATATATGCTCTTTTGTCAGTAAGTACAGGCCTCATTTGCCTAAACTGAAGAAACGAAGAAGCAGAAAAATCAAATTTAAGGCTTTTAGATTTGCTTTTCGAGAATTCATTATTACCACAAATAACATACACAACTGTTAATCCTATATACTGTAATCTTAATGAGACAAAATGATTTTCTTCTTCTTAATTTGTGACCAGATTTTTAGAGCCATAACATGAAAGGTTTTATTTTGGTTGACTCCTATAAGAGGAAAATCTAGAGTACAAATGCTTCCATTTTCCAAAAGGGCACCAAAAATAAATAAAGCCCAAAATGCCTCTATTGACATGTTTTTTAAGTATTTTTTATCACTTTTATTTTAAATGTTTTTAAGATGGTTTTGTTGTGCCATACCCACCCACTAAAAGATTAAAAAAGGATGTTTGAATGGGTTAAGAAAAGTTAGTAAGTATTGCATCAAAAGATACTGTTCTAACCAGAATGCCCAAATGAAAAAATTTCAGCCAAAATAGAACCTGTATCTAAAGTCTACATTTTTCCCTGCTGATTTATAGTAAACCTCTATGACCACCTCTATGATAAGACCAATTGCTTGAAAAGACCGTTCTTATTGGCTCCAACGTGCAAAATCCTATTGTTTTATTTGCTCTGTACATCAGAAGAATAATTGTTTGAAAACATCGCTTGTTTGAAAAGATCCATTTTCAGTGGTTGTCTTATCCAGGTTTCACTTTGTGACACACATTAAAAAAATGTAGAAGATCCGTAGTAAATACATACTTAGAAACTTTTCTCTTGTAGCAACCTAAAACAAAAAGACACATTTAATAGCAGGGGAAATGAAATAAATTACTATGAATTTTCCATGGTTCTTTTGCAATGGACCTTCAAATAGGAAGCCAATAAATGAATAAAAAGAACAAAGTTTGCCCAAAGTTCTTGCGGATATTTCCAACCAATTTAATTCCAAATAAAAGCAGAAAGCCTAGAAATAGCTGTCTGAAATAATGTCCAGCCAAAAATGTAGTATGCCAGGCAGACAAGATACTCTACCCAATATCTGTAGTTTGTTTCCATTAGAAAAATGGAAAATACATTTATGACCAATGCAATCTCCAATAGAGAGAAAAAAATATTTCAGGGCATTTTAAGAAAAATTTCTTTGCTGCTTTACTCCAGAACATGTTCTAGAAAATTTTATATAATTGCAATATTCTATGCATATTGATAAAGTGCAGTGTGGCACTCCTAATATGGAAATCAGTGTGTCTTCTTTCTAAATTAACATGTTGCAACTAGCTTTACAAAAAAGTTAAAATTATTTCTATAGTATATCAATATAGAAGGAAGACAATACACAATCGAACAAAAATTAAAGACTTATAGAAGATCCATTATTGTTTAATTGTTGCTCAATAGTATGTCTCACTTTACATTTCACTTCGTAAATGTCAATAAAATTTTTGATACCTTGACATTTGCGAAACATTGGTTAACTCTATTACTGACATCTCCATCTGCTCGAACTCTACAACGTTTGGAGCTAAAAAATTAAATGTTTCCTTGTTGCAGTATTCATAACTGAAAGCAAAACCACCCTTTAATTATTACACATAAAGGTAACACAAAAGCTAAAATTGGTTATTTAACAGGATTTAGTCGCTTGGGAAGTCAGTTGCTTCATATTTACCTGTTAGCTTGCAGACACAATGTCACAATATATCACAGTATTCCTTTTGGGTAGAAAAAGCTTAATAATGACAATACCTGAAAAATAAATGAAAAATATACTTACTCAAGTTTAATGAAATATTCGTATATTTTGAGAATGTGCTTTCCATGCCTAAAAGAAAAAGAACATACTATCTTCAGGAAGTGAAATAAAAATAGGTTTTCATACGTGTTGTATGTGTTATACGGTTTCATTGGCACGCAAATATTTTATAAACTAATCAGATGTGCCATAGTTAACTCACAATCTTTTTACAAATGATAGACATAGTGTTACTGAAATAATACTCCACAGAAAAAGGTATAAAAGAATTTGATACAAAGAGCACAGAAACTTAATGGAGTTATCCTGCGAAACAGCTTAAAATATAATAGATGCGATTTTTTAAAATTAAGGATATAGGGTGGGGTACAATAAGAGGGACAAAAATTAAAGTTTCATATTTCCTAGACCATTGAATATTTCATTCTCCTTTCCTGGTGATTTACAGAGGGGACTTGTAAATTTTATGTGATTGTAAAATTGGCTATTACAAGCATTTTCTGGTGGAAGAAAGGACAAAAAAAGTGGAATTGTATTTTTGAACATAGCTATCTGCTCTTCTTTATAGGAAGTTTTCACACAAATATCCTGCACAGGAAGTTCTTAACCAAATATCCTTTACCCAAATATCCTATATCCTATTGAAAAAATGCCTTATGGCAATACTTATCAGATGTTTGGTAGAGGCTCTCAAAAATACTATAATTGTAGTTAACAATATCAAAGGCCATTGCAGCCTAAAGCTCCAAGTAAGGACGTCAGGCCATCTTGAAATTGCCATCAGTGAGAAGAATCACCCACCAGTACACCTGACTTTTGTCTCAGAATAGGAGTATTCCGAACAGATCTTTTCTCCAAATGATCCATAACGTTGAAAACATTTCTGCTCAATCTGCACATTTTCAAATCGAGACTTAAAAGGCACAGTACTGCTGCAAATACCCACTTGCACTTACAGCCATCTGGTTGTCTTGCATAACAATTGTTCTTGCAGGTCCATAACAAATTGAACACAAACTCAGCCATCGAAAATTCAAGATGCCATTAAGCCATTGCTATCGTGAATGCTGTCAGAAAGTTTCAAAAGTTTGGGTTATTTTGTAACAGCTTCTTTAAAAAGTGATGCTGTAAAAAATCCTGAATTTCAAGGGTTGCGAACCGGCATCCTTATTTTGATCTTTAGGTTGCAATGGCTTTTGATATTGTTAACAACAGGCCTATTTCTAAACTTTATACCAAATGCGCGGATGTAAGGAAAGAAGAAGGCTAGGGGAAAGTTTTTCTTCAGGATATTCACACTGAAAGTACATTTTAACAGGAGTAGTGAACTAGTGTCGAAAAATATGTTTTAATGTCTTTTCTGTTTTCTTTCACTGAAAACTTCTTAAAGCTGTCTGCCTTGCTCTCAGAATAACTCAAAAGTCTCCTCTATAAATTATCGGAAAAATAAAAATGAATGATATAATTTTACAGAATATATTAGAGTTCATTTTTTATCCCTCTTATTGTACCCCACCCTATAGAACATTTATTTCATCAGGGTTATTTCCAAGCACTAAAGTTTAACAGTAGCTAAGTCTCAATCTTTAATTGAGTTTTGAAACTCAACCTTTGGGTAAATTCACCTCAAGTGGACCAGGACTAAACTACTTATAATACTTTATGACTATAAAAAGTTAAACTATGAGAAAATACTATTAATTTAATATTACTGTAGTTTCCTTTCCTTGATTATTGTACATTTAGTTATTATCTGATAATTGCATTCTATCTCCTGTCAATAGGAAAACACAACTTTAGAGCTAGTTTTGATCATGATTGTCTGTACTAACCAAACATGGTGGGCAGTTTTTTAATAAAACACTTATCAAAACTCAATCTTTCATTGAAAGAGGTAGTAGCTAGTTGCTTGGAAATAACCATGACAATGTATGTCTAAAACCATAAAATTTTCTTAAACTTTAAAATTTCTAAACTTTTTTAAATTTCTAAAATTTCTTTAATTTCTATTAGAATCATAAACTGATCTTTTATCGAATCAAATAGCTTAGCTTCGAAAGAAGAATAAAACAAAAATAGAAAACTGCCGAAATACGAAAGGGTCACCAGCTTTTTTAAATACAATTTCCTTGAAACGATTCAGAAAGATAATGTACCGTAATATAGCTTCTCCGATTCTTTTAGGATCCTCTGTGTTGAGTCTTGCTAATGGATATGCAGAATCAATACAACTGAAAGTAATGCTAATGATTTACTCAAAGAAAAACAACAAGAAATAACACGGAACTACAGAATCTTAAAATTTCAAGCAGAAAAATCCATAAACAAACAAATGAATATTATATCACTTATATCAGACTCTTTAACCAGGCTGGCTGCGTAGAGAAGCGTTCACAACAAATTTACTAAAACCTCTTTTAATGTTTAGGTTGGAATAGGAATAGCCAAGAAAAGTATCTTCAAACAGTTTCTTGTGTTATTAAACTTGATCAAACTTAATCAATACCTTTTCCAAATTAGTTCTTCTTCTTGAAATAATTTATCAGCCCATTTTTTGATAGGCTCAATGGGCTTTTGTTCTTTGTGATGTAAATGAGATGGGACTCGATGAATAAGCTTCAATGCCTTCTTATGACTACTTTCATTTTTCAACTTCAATTGACTTATAAACTCTCCAGAAGCTTCCAAAACCAACTTTCTTTCACCAACAGGACTAAAACTTGGTGATATCATATCTAATTACACTTCATTATAATCTAATAAAGAGAAAAAAACAAATAATGAGATGGCAAAAGCTAGACCATAATGTAAGCTAGGGTATTATTTCCAGCATTTCCGTTGTTTTCCCAATTCAGAATTGGCTTATTTTTTCCCAATAGCTCTTACAATATAATTAAAATATCACAAATCTTACGCATTTTTGTGCAAAACAATGATAAACCTTTACTAATAAGGCTAATTTAGTGCTTTTAATTGCTTTTATTACATCGTGGACCGTATCAAAGAAGCTTCAATTGTCTGCAATTTCCCAATTAAATTTGAAACTCACGGAATTTTTTCAAATCCTGGCCTACACACTGTAGACACACTATATACAGGTCTGGTCATAAATCTCTTCCATTACGTTTACACATGGGTTTCTAAATATTTTCAATAACAGGCCTATTATCCTGGTCAGTAATTCATTAGAAGAGTGGAAGTTACACCCCCTCCTGAATGAATTGAGATGTTTATGGGGGTGTGCTTGTTTGATCACACTTCTCTTATGACCAAGCTTGCAATATATGTCAATTCCAACTAACAAATTAACACACATTAAAGTGCAAATCCTATTCAATAAAAAATTGTGGATACACATAGGACAAAAAGCAGGGGGTTTAAATAACACCACTGAATTTTTTGTTACTTTCAATCGAATAATTATAGAGTGAGAACACTATAAAAAATTTTTTGGAGCCCAGTCATTATATTGTTTTACAAATTATAAGAATGGACATGGAAGTAAAGCAAGGTGAAGATGTAATACAAAGCAATGAAAAAGGATCTATATTTGACATATTTTTCTATTTTGTTGTTTTGAAATTTGGTGCTATTCTTTCTGAAATATTTTCTTCTTCTCTTGTCATTAAAATGTCCATTTTAAGTGAACATTTTGCATACTGTATACTATATGCTTTAAAGAAGTTTTTCACGTTTTTTAGCTCACATTTAAACATTGAAAAATGAATGGTCCACATTGAAAAAATTGCTTCTTACACACAAGATCTTGTCAAAGTGTGACCTATTCTGCAAACTGGAGTACAGGTGAATTAAATATAATGATCTGCTATCAATCTGCACTTGGCTCTTTTCTCTGTCCATATTGCAGATCATGGCACAATTCATTAGGGAATTCTTTTGTACCTTTGTTCTTTTTAGTATTTAAGCAGGAATTTTGTCTAGTTTTCTCACTATTTGTTTTCATCATGTCACTAAGTTGTGACATCATTCTGTTTTGTTTATAAAAGATTTATCAAAGAATTTTGAGTACCTTCTTTATGTTAAAAAGAAAAATATTTGTGTTATTACATCAAGCTAGGAATAGTTTCCAAAACTTTACCAGTAAGTTTATATTTTTGAATTATTGTCTTATTTTATTTTAGCAATGATTATTGCTTTGCTTTGTAGCTGACAGCATTTTATGTTTTTTGCCTTTTTGTGAACCTGCATTCAAGTTTCATTTTAGTTTCTACTCATGCATTTGTCACTTTTTGGTGATTTTTATTGCAGGATTATTCCAGGGTTTTATGCAGCCACTTTTAGCTAGGTCTGTTTTTATCCAAAGGATTGAATTTTTTTTTAATTTGTATTATCATATCGATAAATCATAAGTGTCTGAAATGTCAGTGTTTCTGTTGACTCATGGGTATTTTTATCTGTATTTTGTGACATATTCTTCTCTTTGTTTTGATTTATTTAATTAAAAAACTAAGATATTATACAAGATATAGAGTTTTTCTTATTATTCTTCGAGAGATTGAGTTTAGAAACTCAATGAAAGATTGAGTTCTTAGGACAGTTAAACTGTCTTAAGAATAGTCTGCATAAAACCCTGTTTATTCTCAGCCTTTTTTAGTGTTTTTGGATTGCTGTCAGTATGCTTCACATTCCATGCTTATTCACTACCTAGAGTTTTAGCCCTTTGACATATTGAGTCAGTCCTTGGCATGAACAAAATTTGCCTGCGCATTAATATGCGCATGCAAAATTCAATTTAGCAATGTTGCGCGCGCATATAAGTTTAGTTTTGAAATGTTTTTTCCAAAAGTAGTAAATGGCAATCTATGCTACAATGTTTGTTTCTTGTTTATCAGCTTCGCAGATGACTTAAAAAATCTACACGGCCAAGTCTCAACACTTTTATTACCTATATTTCTGGTTTATCTGCCTTGTATATGTCTTCAAAAGTCTAGACAGTAAAGTTGTCAACACTAATTTCATTTCTTTATTGTTTACCAACTTGTTCGTAGAAGACTCCAAAACCCTAAATGGCAAAGTTATGACATATTATTGCATCAACATTTATTCCTTGTCTAACTAAGTTTATCTTCTTCACAAAAGGCACTAAAAACATTTAAAAATGTTTATTTCTAAGAAATGTCTTATTGAATAGTGAGTAAAAAGATTTCTTTTGTTAAAACAATTTCACTTTCAATACTTTGATACTGTTTTTTCTTTTGTTTGTCAACATTCTACTTCTATTTACATAGCGCACATGCTTTTTCAATGTAGAGGTTTCTTTTCATTACTCTTTGCCTCAAATAAAAATAATGTCTGAACGTCAATAAATTTTGACACTTCAATAAAAAACATCTGATTTTATTCAACAGAAAGATTATAAATTACAGTTTGTTTTAAAGCCGTGCTCACACTACATTTATGTTTTCTATTTATATATTAACCAATATTCCATTTATATATTAACCAATATCTCCAATTTATGTTTTATTTGAATGAAAAATTTTTATGAAAAATGAAAAATGAATTTTTTAACACATCTTTTTACTTATCTCAAGAACAAACATTTATTATGTTTTCTTCAAAAATGCAACATAACACTTTAAATTTAATATGATACTTGAAAACCTTTTTATTCACATTCGATTCGATTGAAAACATTCTATTAAAAAAGGAAATCTTTTTAGAGACGACATTATATGAAGAGTAGAAATTTTATGTTATCAGGGTGTTAGCCAGGGGTAAATAGAGACCTGTAAACAGCCTCTTCCCAATTGAAATAATTTTTGTATTATTAATAAGGGTAAATCCAGTCCCTTAAAAAGGTAATATTAGTACAATAACTTCCTAACTCAGACAAATTATTTCTCTAAATTATTTTCATTGGCATTATTCCCAAAAATCGAAAGTGAAAAGGCATTTTCCCAACTTTTCTAGCTAACACACTGGAAGTAAATAAACAACCTCACATATAAACATTAGATTTAATTAAAAGCTGATATTCTTTTCACTTTTAAAACCATTTAATATTTTTACTAAAGGAAGATTTTTTATGGCGCGATATTTCTTTAGATTTAAAAGTTAATATTTTTTATAAAACAAATTTATGATGCAATGTTTTTTGTTAATTTAAAAGCCGATATTTTTTTCAGTTATAAATAAATTTCTGATAATAAATTTAAATAAATTTATAATAAACAAATTTTTTTATGGTGCGATATTTTTAAATCTAATCTAATTGTTCAAACATTTCTGAGTGAGTATTTTAATATCTCACCTGCTGCACAGACAAGAAAGTTAATAACAATAAAAAACCCATGCTAGATAGTTAATGTCTAGACAATTTATTCTCTAAATGAAAAGTCTTCTTAAAAAGAAATTATATAAAAAAGATCTACAAGCAAAGAATTAAAAAGAATACAAGGCGCTCAATTTTTGCATTTTTAACTCACGCATTACTGCAGTCAGGTTTGGGAATGGACAAGGAAAGATAACTCTGGATGTACTGGTCAATAGACAGGCATATTGCACCGCTAAATATCAAATCAATGTACCAATAATTATATAAATTAAATTTGACCAGAAAAAACTAAAGAATACAACAAAACAGATTAATTAATGTAAACAACTTATGGTCTGTAAATTATACATTGCAAAAAACAAGCATAGCATTAAATAAAAACATTACCATATATATAATGAAATGCAAATGCAAGCTAAACAGGGACTAAAATAACCGCCGGATATCGGAAATTTCCAACAGAATTTCACAAATCGCCGATAGCTTAAGTCGCCAAAAATATGAAAATGTCCGATTCTTTTATTTCTCACTTTGTGAAAAAAAATCTTAAAGTGCCAATGTCAAGCGAGCGCAAACAGATAATATAATGTAACGTTATATTATACTCTCGCAAGAAAATTCATTTAGTGGTAACTCACTTGCAGCTTGCTTGACATTGCCACTTTAAATATGTCTTACATTTTATATATTTCTCATTTATTTTTTTATGATACAATACTTTTTCACTTATAAAATAATTATCAAACATTTTTTATCAAATCATTCTTCTGAGTGAATATTTTAATAACTCACCTGCTGTACAGACAAGAAAGTTTGCAACAATAAAAAGTCATGCTAGATATTTAACGTCTAGAGGATTTATTCTCTTAATGAAAAGTCTTATTACAAAGAAATAATATAAAATGATCAACAAGCAAGGAATACGAGTTGCGCTGACCTTTCATCAGAAAGGCTGCTAACAATAAGAATTTGTTCTTCTAAGGCATGCTCTTATTTATTATTCCAGAGAGATTTCAGAAGGACAAAATTATTACTTAATAGTGCAAAATGACAGTTTTAGATGGTCTAGAACTCAAAATTTTCTTCGTCACCCAACCATGGTGGGTGACAAAACAATGTCCGACACCTGAATTTTTCACTATTTCAGTCCCTGGCTAAACAGGCTAGCAAAAACTGAGGCTAAAAATACAGAATGCACTGGAGATCAGAAAAATGGTCAAGATGGCTGCTAAAAATAGACAGACTAGTAGAATAGAAATGCTGTGGAAGAATAGACAGATAAGTACCTGAACGCAAGCAGTGAACTCTAAAAATATATACAACATATCAAGGTTCGAATTAACGTATTGTGATTCGGGAATTACGACTTATTTTCACGAACTCCCGATTCATTTTTTACACATTTGGAGAAAAATCACGATACTAAATTTTATCGTTATTTAAAGATTCACATCAAAAAACAACGAAGAAATGGAAATAAAAGTCTCCTACAATTCAATATTTAACTCCTGATGACACTGGGGGACGTAT
>JANSTP010269447.1:0-10527 GCA_025330745.1 Cladonema radiatum | reverse complement strand
AATATTCTTGGTAAGTCAAAAAACAAAATTTCCTCGTGGAAATATTTTTTGATAACTCACAAAATGATGAGCCAACAAATTAAATTTCTGCCAAAAAAAATCTTACAAAAATGTTTTTGTTAAGCTGCAAAATTAAATTTCCTCCTAAAAATATTTTTGATAAGCTGAAAAACAAAATTTCTTCCTAAAAATATTTTTTGATATGCTGCAGATATATTGATCAAACTTAATACACTGTATAAAATAGAGATAAAAATGGTTTATATAACTATACGTTATTTGCGCAACAAGTAGTTATAATAGTGAAGTCTGTTGTGTACCAAAAAATTAGATTTGTGCGATTTCAAATGTTAAAAGGAAGTTTTTGATTTTGAGCGATGTCTTGGGTGCCAAATATCAAAAATAAAATAGGTTTCAAATATTTTGACCAAATTTAGCCATGTCACGTCACATTTTTGGTCCTGGTACAGATTGAAAAAGCTTCTTTCAAATTCCTATTCCAAATATACCAATTGAAAGATCTTTTTGGGTGGATTCAAAAATATAAAAACTTGTAATTGAAAACTTCTTCCTGGCTTGTTATTTCAGTTATGAAATTGAATAAAATACAGACTGACTGGCAGGAAAACTTCATATATCTGATGTAGTGCAACCTAAAATGTTATATTTGAGTCTTGTAAGGCTTTGAATGTATTGCCCAAGTGTTTATTGAATCTCTTAAGGGCATGTTTATTTGAGGGGGCGTTTATTGAATAGTTTTTGTTTTATAATGCATTTTCCTGTAGAACATCCAAGCAAAAAACAAATAAATAAACAAAAAAAAAGAAAAGAAAAGATAAAAGAAAAAAACGAGGCTAGGTTTCAAATAAACGCCCCCCACCCAATTCATTGTTTACGAGGCGTGTTAATTTAAGGGAGGCGTTCATTAGAGGGGGCGTTTATTGCAAATGATATTTCAGGGGGTGCTTATTCGAGAGGGAGTTTAATGAAAGAGGGACGCTTATTCAATGCATTACGGTAGTCATAATCATATGCACTTGTTAAGTATTTATAATGAAGGCATAATTGTAATGATCTGCCTAATGGTTGTGAAATATAAAATTAAATTGGCCGGTTCAGAATGAATTTAACTCTGCAGAGGGTACTGCAAATGAGGGAATCGGGCCTACCTTTTACTTTTACCTATCATGGAGCCTACACCTTTGTGTACCTAGTGTACATGTTAATCATCTACTCCCAATGAGGGCTCTTGTGGGTCATACAATAAGATTGTGTGTTATCAAACATGTATTTAATTTCTATATATAAACAACACGTCAAAACGTATAAAAATGAGTGACTAAATAAAACTATGTCTCAGGAAATGCAAACATACTATACAAACAAATCTTGTATTTATGTCTTAAAAATGGTTTGTCGCTACTCGTCTGTATCGCTGTCATCACAATAATGGGTTTCGTCACATTCTTCTGTACCACCTTTTTCACAATTTTGACACCTGCATGCGTCTGTACATTCAAAATTATTTTTCAAACATTTACACCGTTTGTTGTTGCACCCACTTTTACAATTACATACACTCAGTTCAATGACAGCAAGCGGTGCAGGTAAACTATCTGTTTTAACAGGATCTATGAATTACCACTTTTTTCTCAACCATATCTTTCAGGTGATGGTAAATTCTGAATAGGAAGGTTAGATCTCTTGTATATAATACATACGAAATGGCTACGAAAAATTTTAAATTTCAGAGCACTCAATGTTGGAGGAAGTTTTGATGCATCATACTGATACTTCGAGAACAAGAACCAATGGAGTTGAGCAAGTTTAACGGTATCCGTAGCCTTGCTTTTGGTTGAGTAGCCATTCACAACAAAACGCTCGATTTGAGAAATCGTTGAAACCTCTGGTAATCTATCATCTCTTCCCAAATGAGATAACACATTCAAAATTTCATTGTCTGCTACCATGAATTCACGCCACCAGGTGGCCTTTGATTTACCAGAAAAACAACCAACTTGGTTGCATCCAGTGATAGTGTGGAAACCTAGAATTGCTTTTGACCGTTTGTCACGAAGAATATTACAGCACTTTTGAATTAAAAAGTCTCTTGGTTGATCAAGCTTTCCTGTCCTAAAAACTGTTGTACGGGGGAGAGACTCATTAAAAAAGATTAACAATAGCAAAATATCAGTGTCAGGCAAAAGCACAACACAGTCTTGATCAGGGTGACTACTGGCAACATGTATAGCATGCAACAATATCAAAGTGTCAGCCTCTTCATGGTCGTGCACTGTGAGATCGGTTGGAAAGCTATCAATATTACTCTCAGTTACGGTCGAGTACGTTATCGCAATCTTGACAGTATCTTTTAGTGAATCGAAAACTTGTTTTTCAGTTAAAGCTTGTTTAGATTTGATGTGAGCAAGAAGATGTTTCAATGATTTATTGCTGATATCAGAGTGGTCAGATATATTGTATTTAATTACATCAATGCCCGACGATCGCTTTTTCCGAGTTTTAGCCTTCAAAGACTGATGTATATACCTGGAAATCATAAAATGATATTAATCATGATAAAACATGTAATAGTTGGAACCAAATAAACAAATAGTTTACTTCATGTATCTACTTTAAGTAAATTGTTGCAATTCATAAAATATATGGGTTTAGGAAACATAATAGTCTTATAAACCTTCAAAACGAGATCGTTTGATTACCGATCTTTAAGGTCTCCATGAAACATATATTGAATAATTTCTGTGACCAATATATACGACTTAAAATGGTTGTAATAGGTGTATTGATTCAAAATCTTGATTCGAAATGAATAATTATATCTAATTATTTGATAAGAAATAACTTTCTAACCTGTCAAATACCAAACGTATTTCACCAAAGTTTTGAGCCACTCGTTTTAAGAGATTTGTAAATCTTTCAGCTAAGTCCTGAAATTATAAACACATTTGGAAAAAATTGAACCATGCCCTTTAAACATGTTAAAACGAATAACCAAGAAGTTGTAACAAGTAGAAATGACGAATGAAAAAATGAGACAGTATCAGCCTCAATCCCAGGCCCTTTTCCTTTTTGTAAAACGGCTTTGAAGATTTATACCAGGATACAAGGAATAAAGCATAAGCAACATTTTAAAAACTTATTCAACCCTATTTGCCATGGGGCCGTCATGGAGAAGGGATCAAAGTGCTCCCCCCAAAAAAATATATCAGGAACCACAAAGAGATATATAATAAAACTTATCACACTATGACTGCAACCCTTAATGTACATAATGATGCCATTATGATTTTGATGACGTCACTAAATAGCTGATGACATCATCATCAAATGCACCAGGAAATTCAGTGAAATTCTGGGATTTTCTATAAATTGATGTGGCTCCAAAAAATGGCCAGAAAAAATTCTTTATGGTACTTAAATGATTGAAAAGTTCCTAAATATGTTAGTTAGAGATGACACATTTTAAAACTAAAGTTTTACTGGCATTTTAGAATGATTGGACTTCAAAACCAAGATTTTTTAAAGAATAGGTGCTAAAATCCGGTCAATCAGGCTTGAGAAAGTTGACATAGGAGACCTTTGAAGACAGGTATAGACTTCAAACTAGGCCAAAAGGTGTGTTATATGATTTGATGAAAAGTCATAAAAAACTAGGCATACCAGGTTTTCCTAAAAAGATTGACGGTCAAAAATATATATGGGGCGTGGCAAATAGAGTTAAGAACAAAGGAGAGACAAAAGAAAAGTAAGTACTGTCCTCATGTTTTCATCGGCATGTACCTTATTCACTAGCGCCATCCCTTCGACGATCAGAATTGCATCATTTGACAAGCGATTAACATGAGTTTCATCTTCATTCATCATTGTTTCTATAGCTTGAAGAACCTTGGACTTGTCAGTACAAGGTAGAGGTTGACCATCAGGAGTGAACATAGACTTTGGTACTACAGTAAACTCAAAGTTACCAATTGATTTTTCTAAGTCAATTTCTGGTCGTTTTCGAGCTGCAATCAAAAGACATGAAAGTAAGGAATGTTCTTCTTTGAAAGTCACCACTTTTTCACCGAACTTTGTTTTCACGGACTTTGCTTGACTTTGGAATGTTAATAAATTCTGTTTTTTCAAAGGTGACCAGACTGACTTTTCTCCTTTTATTCTTTCAGAAACAAAAGAAAAGCTGTCAACTTTTGATGTAAAATAAGTAGACTTCTCTGTTATGCAATTTCTCATCTCGAGGTTATTTTATATAAAGCAAGGGAAATTATCATGTGTGCTTCGAGCAACCTTTTCATATGCTTTCCCTGTAGAATTTGACTGAGGGTCGTTGGACTATAAATATCAGCCTCCAAAAGCACTTGGTCGATACCGCTGCCTGAAATATATTTACCCATAACTTTGAGAAAAGCAAAGACTATGTGTAGCTCGTCAAGTCGAAATATAAAGTTATTCTTGATTTCATTATTTTGTCGCATTTGCATACACTTAGAATATAACTGCAAGTCGAGTGTAACGATTGTTTTCTCTCTACCGGAGATGTTTATATTGATTCTTTGCGCTAACTTTAGAATTGTATAAAGGTTACTCCAAACAGTTGGGCTTCCAGGGTAAAGAGGGAATCCTTGGCAAGTAGTAATGGTAGATATTCAGTGACATTCAGCGCATTCCACATTGGAACTTGCAATAACTGTTCTTCGCTGATAGTTTTTAGAACTGCCCAGCTCCGACCTCTTCTTTTCTTTGTCAAATTATGATGATCCGTAAATTTCAGGTCATACACGTCAAATTCTTTGTTCGGAGGGTTAGGTTTGTAACATATTTCCTTTTTAAATAGCAATTATTTTGGAAGTTGAAATTATTCGATGGACAAAATTCAATAAATTTTTTGCTTGATTCAGATTGTTTTTGAAAAGCGACTAGCCTGGTTCCATGAAATTCCGACTTTCCGTCAACTGTATCGTCCTTAAAGTCAATGTTGTCAAGCGCAAAATGCAAAAGATTTCCTTTTTCTAGTGTTAGAGGTGAAACGACATTGGTAGGTGACACTGTGTCTAGGACGGCATTTGCTAGACCATTCTCAATCCTAGGAATTCTATCATTTGATATTGTTAGTCTGCTTTCTGATAAACAAATTATTATTTTTTGTTTCGTATTTCCTTATACATTAAAACCTATTGACAACCAGTCAATAAAACAAACAGAACGTACTAATCCAATCCAAAATCGAAAACATCTCAAACACCTTAAGACAAACATGAAAATTGGAAACTTTCTCACTGTTTCCAAAACACAGTACCAATTGCCATCTTGGTATATCAAAGCCACTATTCCAAATAAACGTACAAGGCTTAGCACAATATACTACAGTAGTTTCGACCCTTATTCCTAGACTAACTGTAGTAGCACAACATGAGCAGGGTCATCCTCAGTAGGAACTTGGCTGTGGTGCATGCCAACAAAAACTTTATCAGTCAATCCATCCAAAATTGAATCATACCATCAATTTCCCTTTACAAGTTCATGTTTATACTAAAATGTTTGAAAAGTAATCAAAGTTGAAGAGAATAAGTCATCTGCTTGCAGTAATATTAAAAGGAAGGCAACTAGTGATATATCACCAACCTTAAAAATGGCAACTGGGAGGATAAAATCTTCAATCAAACATCACCAATCAAAAGGACATATATTAAAACCTATTGACAACCAGTCAATAAAACAACAAACAGAACATACTAATCCAATCCAAAATCGAAAACATCTCAAACACCTTAAGACAAACATGAAAATTGGAAACTCTCTCACTGTTTCCAAAACACAGTACCAATCGCCATCTTGGTACATCAAAGCCACTATTCTGTTTTTCGACCCAGATATAATCCATTTTATGAGTGTTTTCAATGAACCAGGAATTTCAAAGTCTGAAAAGTTTCCATTAAAATTCCAGCCTTTATTCTTTAATATTTCATTTCTAATGACTTTCGCCGCTTCATAAATAGAGTTGAAAACATCACAGTTGTTATTGAACGCGTCAATTGCTCTTCCCTGGTAGTTGCTAGAACATGATCGTTCAGAAAGTCGTCAATTGGGAGGTCTTGAAAAAATTAATCCTTCAATATTGTCCACGAGTAATGTTTTTAGATACTTTTTGTAGTTTTTTCCTTCATCATTCCCTAAAATATTGTTATAAGTCTTATTAATATTATTCATGTCCATGATTTCACTATTTTCATTATTTGAGGGTTCAGTGCAGTTCATTTTAACAAGGTCAATTATTTCAATATCGGCTATTACACGATCTACATCATCAATAACTTGAATATTTGAGTCTTTTTTTAAAAATCTGTGTTGCGCGTTTACCCAACATTTTAGGTGATACCTTACATCGTTAGCAACGGCATCACGGGAATTCAGCATAGTGGTCATGGGGATATAAAATGACTGATCCTCTAATCCTTTTGATACCTCCAACATTCGCTCCCCCATCGGAAAGGTTAGAACATCATGGACTTTTCCACGGTCTTTTTGGCATATTATGCAAAGCTTTTTGTCATATAGTTGGCTCTTGGATCTTAAAGTTTTGCTGGAACTATTCTGTTCATTTTTCTTTTCTTTTTCTTCACTTTCTCTCCTCAAATCAAAGTCATTGGTGGGTATAGGATTAGTCTCTCTTCTTTGAATTAATCAATTCATATTTGTTGAATTCGTTACTTTTTGCAGCACTCAGAATGATATTTAGAATTTTCAAGAAGGGGATCTTTCTCTAAACTGTTGATTCTATTAAAGCAGTTTTCGATTTCATAGTCTGAGTGTTGATACTGTGGACACACAGCAGAAACTAGCTTGTCCAATGAATCTTTAGATTTGAGCTCGACAATCTAAATAAAAACAAAAGGAAAAGTGTAAAAAGCATAAACCAGAATCAACAATTCAATACTCTTTAGCATAAAAATTTACTGTACCTTTTTTTTCTCTCTCATTTCTTGACAGACGATGCATTTTGTGATATCAACACTAATCTTTTTCCTCTTTGCTTTACTTTCTTCATGCTCTTTTTGCATATTTTCGCAGAGGTCATAATCATGAAAAGTTACTTGATGTAAAAGAACTTATCGCTATTGATTTTGTGAAGGTTTGTTGCAATAAAACAAACAGCTTGCAAGATAAATGAAGAAATAAAACTTTTTCAAAGAAAAACCGGGGGTTAATTAAAAATACAAATAATGATTAATTATTTCTTATAAAGTAAAAAAATAACACACAAATATTTCTTTATGCATAATAAATTGTATTGCTAAAATCTTCAATTATTACATTTTTCTGTTTTTTATTATTTGTCAACAATTGAGTATGTTTGAAAAGTATTTAGCCCCGGTTTTTAGAAAACTTTAATGCATCATATCTACTGATGCAGTGGATTTCAAGGTATGGTTTTTATATTTTTTCTTGTCCAAATTTTATGGTCTATCAAACGGAACAAAAATTTTAAGATTACAAAAAAATTTTTTTCCATCCTATGGGAACTTATGACATCATATAATGTGACGTCATATATCATTTAGAAGTGAAACCTATGTTGAATTATTGTCAATCAATATGAAGGGCCCAAATATGCAACAAGTTTGCTTTTAACGTTTCAAATCGCAAGACGGACCTAACTGGCCACACTATAACATTTATTGCTGTGAAAAGTAATCAATTACTTGCAAGCGCATTTGTTTTTTCCTTAAACCATATCAATCAGAGATGATAGCTTGCCTTTGAACATTAAACAAAATAATAGGAAACTTTTGATTCTGTGGAGAATGCAGGATAAATACGTTTTATCAAAAATTTCCCTAAAAGCAGCTGGAATTTTCAGTAACTTTTTTCCTGATTCTTTGGCTCTTTCTTTGAATTATCTGAGATCTATGATCTAATCTAATTAAATAGTAGTTTTTTGAAAACAGAATATTGGTTTAATCATTTTTTATATATCCAAAGATTTTAGCTAGCTATATAGCTAGCTATATTTCAGATTTCCTTTAACTATTTTACTCTGCCATGTATTATTCTTTGTAATGAAAAAGACTAAAGACATTTGAGGAAAGAAAAGCAACCTATATTGACCATAGCTACAGGAATGTTGTTGGTATCAGCAGCACCATTATAGGGGTGTGCTAGCTGGCTGATACTTGTAAATGAAATTTCAGAGACAGGCAGAGGAAATAAACTCAGGAAAAGTAAATAAAACCTGGCCAAAATACTTCCTGCCTTTTATGGCTCCTTATGCAATCATTTAAATTACTTTTTATATTTGCTAGAAAATAAGGGACCTTTTCTTGCTGTATGGAGCTGACTATTATGAAACTGTGCAAAGCTAGCTAGGGTAGCTAAAAACTGACTGTATTTCTACTATGAAAAATCGCTATAGAAGCGAAGATCGAACCAAATCTTATCAGTACAATGATAAAAAATTCATTTACTTACAAATAGATACTAAATCGAATGTCTAATAACCCAATATTTATCCCAATACTCCATAAAGTTATGACATGACCTTCCTGTGTCAGCCATTTTTCGAGAATGAAAATTTCAAAAGCTTGTCTCCAATTTTCGCCTCCAAGCGCATGTTGGTTAGGCCTTTTACTTGAGTACGCCTTGGTATAGGTGTTCAAGCATTGCATTCTCCCAATGTTGTTTCCTGAATTCTTTTTGGTAAGAATTAATGTTTTTTGCTTTTGAAGATAAATACTCACAGTTGTATTTTATTTTTAATGGCTGCACACAGCGTCGCACGACGCTAAAGCGTCGTATTGGCCTGTTAACGCAGTCCCAGATCGCTGCGCCATCCTATGCCCATATCTTTTAAATTATTGGTCTTGTTATCATTGTTATCAAATTTTTTTTTTAAAAAATATTACTACCCTTATAAAATCATAGATCGTTCTGATGTTAAAATGGTTAAATAATAGACCCCCCCCCCCATTCAAAAAAGGCATCAGGAGACGCTGAAGCCTCGTATAGGCCTGCTAGCGCAGTCCAAGCAAGAGATTGCTACGCGATCCCTTGCTAACAATTCACTATCTCTTATTCTTAAAAGGTGAGAAAATAAGTGAAATATAGGAATATTTCCATTAGCAACCAACTGTCAAAATTGGCATGAAAATGTTTAGAAGCATTCGTGGGATATGTGTACCAAGTTTGGTTACTAAAGACAAATTACATGTAAAGCTATAAAAGTTTTCCAAAATGGACCTTCTGATGACGTCATAGGCCGTTGGCATAGCAACCAACCATCAAAATCAGCCTAAAAAATTTTGGAACTATTTGGTGTATATGTGTACCAACTTTGGTCACTTAAGGCTAAGTGCATGTGAATTTACAGAAAATGTTGAAAATTGGACTTCTAATGATGTCACCAGCCGTTCCATAGAAACAAACTGTCAAAATTGGGGCCAAAAAATGCAGGGCCATTTAGGGTATACATGTATTAAGTTAGGTTACTAAACATAAAGTAGAGATAAAGTTATAGAAATTTTTTCCCATTGAATTATTCCCTGTTTTCTATACAGCTTTTTCCTGGAACATTGGAGTGGCTTCACTCAAAAATTTTTTGACGTTGCTGATTGGTTTTCTTCTTGAAGAGTTCTGAGCCAATGGAAATCTTTGATTTCGCTTTCGTTTTCCAAATAAGGAAATCGCATGACCATATTTAAATCTCACACTATGCTTTTAATATATGTCAGAGGATTGATGTCACATGTCCAATGTCAGAGGATTGGTGGCGCTTTTCTTTGAGGTGGCCATAACATACATGCAATATGATCTGGAGTTTTAATATAAGTTCTGGAATTTTTTGAGCTCTCTATGACTCTCTCAGAATATATAAGATCTGTGTAATTCGGTCTGATTCTATCGAAAGTAGTTCTTTGAAAACAAATTGCATCATGCTTCTGTAATATATGTTTATCAACAGTAAAATTATATGCATTTTTTAAAAAATGACCTTTGAACCCAAATTTGTCAAAAATTGGGCAAAAATGGAGAATGTTCTGAGTGAGCTGTCTTCTTAGAAATATTATGATACAAATATGTATGTAAATTGTTAAGTTCTTCATGATTTTTACAGGCTTGTTTACTTTGATAAAATAAACAGATATAAATCAATTTTGGTGTTTATTGGTGCTCCTAAAAGTGATGACGTCTTTAAAAACCATGAAAAATTGGTTTTACTGTTCCGACAGCTCCAAATTAGTTATGATGTCTTAATTATGTTCATATGAGATCATTTACATGTTTAAGGTCAGGTCATACAATGTTTTAGCAAATTAAATCCCAAAAGCCATTAGAGTGAAACCTGTATAAGGTGAACACTCGGGGGCCATGAAAAAGTGGTTTTTTTAGACAGGTGGTCTTCTTATACAGGGTGACACAAAAAAAACGGTCATCACTCAAAGTCGGATAACTTCCAAAATATTATTTAAATAAACACAAAACATCTGCCATACTAGGTCAAGCCTATGTAGCAGA
>JANSTP010269403.1:0-10531 GCA_025330745.1 Cladonema radiatum | reverse complement strand
CCGAACTATACAGAATTATTCAGCCGTTCACAAACATACTGTGCAAATAGAAATTTAGTGGAAACTGAAATCCTAAGACAAACTTTATTTACATCATTTTCCTTCATTTTTTCCTCAACTTCCACAGCTTCAGTAACCTTATTTAAAATGTTCTGAGGCAAAAAACCTTCCCGAAAATGCCCCTGACCACCACCAAAAGTCGAAATTTTCCTTCTTGCATTAAAGTATCTTGACTATAATCCTAATATTGACTAATGGGCTAATCCAATCAAGGATACAAAATAAACTTTCTCCCAGTTTTGAAGCCGTTCGGCTCCTTGTTAAATTTTAATTTGGTTTATTGGCCATTCTAAGGATTCTAAAAATTGTGACATTGAACACTTGTTCTAAGTTACTACCTACCCATCTTTAAAATATGTGTTGTCACCTCTGCAGAAGATAAGACCAAGAATTTTTTATGGGCAGTTAAATCAGTGCGAAATGCTGCTAGTTTTTTAATGGACTTCTTTTAAATATTGGTCGAAACAGACTTCATGTTTCAGTATCAATTAAAGAGGCAATTGACGAGTTAAGTTATTCATAATAATAGACTTAGTAATACATTATAAAGCAGTAGCAAAAATGCAGCTAAATGTTGTCAAATACTGACACTAAAAATTTGTGGTTTCAGTAAGTTGGTATCCGGATATTAGACGAGGTACGAGAGAGGAGGGGGCGAAAAAACAGTCTTTACCCTTCCTGGGGAGATTTGCCACGTCGCCACTGTGGCTTCTGATACCATGGCAACTGCCTTTGGCGTTTTGTGTAATGTAATTTTTGGAAAATTTAATAAAAAGACCAAGAAAAAGACCCAAACCTTATATGTTTTTTGAACATTTTGGGTTATCTTTTACCGCCAGGTACCAAGGTAACTAATTGCACATCATAAAAATGCTTAGAACATTTTAGAGTCAGTACTGTTTCATGAATCTTTTACCTATTTTCTGACTTTTTGAAGTAGAAGATAGATAGTGTTTTGGCAGCAAGAGATCGCATAGCAATTTCTAGCTTGGACTGTGTTAAAAATGTGTTAAAATCTTAAAAATTGTTACAGTAATTATATAAATAATAAGTTAATTGATTAATTACAGTAATGGGCTAATTTCCACTAAATATTTTTCTCCATTTTCCATACTGTCAAAAACATTTTAAAGAAAACTAGCCAACGAATTAAAGAAATTGAAAAGAAAATGGTACTAAACAGCAAAATCAGTTTTTGTATAGCTAAGTATATAGGACACAATGCAATTAAGAGAAAAATCAAAACCAAGATTATTACCTGAGATGGGTTTATTTCTTTTTGACAGCCACCAGGACATTTAACGGGTTTTGCAGTGCTATAAATTCACACAAAAAAAAATTCTTGGAAAGAAGAAATTTTAACAGAGAAAAACTGATAAAAAATACAAAATAAATAATAATAATAATAATAAATACAGAATAGTGATAATAATTATTATAAACAAAAATAATAGTGATGAGGAAAAAACAAAAAATCAATTTATCTCTCAGTGTAGAAAGTTTAACTATTGTAAAAACAATAGAAAGAATTTTATTCAATAGATCAGAAATTTATTTTGAAGTGTTTGCTATTTTTGCAGATATCTTTAGAAGATTTTTCTTGAAATACTTATACAGTCTGTCAGCAAGGATAATGCTTACTTTAACATAATATACATTATTTAACCCTATTCTGGTTGGGCCTTTTGATGGGCGCTAAAAGGTTGGGGGGAGAGGGAAATTACCCCCTCCCCCCTAGGTTTAAATCGCCAATTCTCTACCAAATTCCATGAACCTTACCTCGAATATAAAGTAACATGTGAAGTTTTAAAAAAACAGAAAATTGATCCCAAAAGTCACGTGACGACGTGATAACGTCATCAGAAACGTCAGAAATCGGTGTTTTTTGGTCCTATTTTGGCTGCTTTTTCATGAACCTACCAAAATATTGGAGAAAACCAATTATGTGGGAATTTTAACCTAATATTAAGTACTTTCTGTGGCATATACATTTTTTCCATATTTCACCCTACTTGGGCCCTCTACGAGGCGCCGAAAAGACCAAAAATTTCTAAAATATTGTAAAGGCTGTCTTTCAGGACATACTACCTATTTCTAAATGAAACCTACCAGGAAGGTCGTAATCATCAAAATCTATCAATATAGGGCCACTTGGTGTGATTTGATCTTGGGAAAAGGTGATGACGTCGTCAAAAATACGAAAATCGCCAATTCAGAAAAAAAGCCGACATCGGCAAAAAATGGCAGCAAAATAACTGTAATGACGTCACGGTGATCTTTTTTGGATGGGGGGGGGTAAATTTTACCCCCCCCCCAAATGTTTTTTTTGCATAACTTCTCTTGTAGTTGATATTTTTGCATGAAATTTTGGCTCCGTGCACAAAATTTAATTTTAAAAATTCTTGTGTAAAATTTTTTGAAAACTCGGTCCCAGACCCCTGTTATGACGTCATCAATTGATCTTGGTATAGCAATTTTTGTATACATTTGGAAGTATTGACTATTATTTTGATATAAATTAGCTCTATGTTAGTTTTTCTAACTTAATTTAGTGAAATATTTTACTCAGGGTTAATTGACGTCACTTTGACGACATTATAATGTCATTATGACGTCATCACCGTCAAAACGCCGTCAGAAGCGTAAAATTCGATTTTCGGTGTTTTTGATGACGTCATCACTTATAGGGGACCTGATAAGACACTAAAACAGTTTAAATCAATATAAGACATCAAGTTGCACCAACATGTGCAATATTATAGCGATTCATGCAGAACACATGAAGTTACATTCATAATTATTATTCAAACTTTCTAACAAAATGTCTCCCCTGGAAAATCCCTCATTTTGGCCCAATTTCAAAAAATTATCAGTTGAAGTGATATTTTTTGAAAATAACATATAATTTCCCTCATTTTTGCCAAAAATTATCATCTGAGTCAATTTAGAAGTCTCTCTGTGACGTCGTAAATATTTATCCTTGAAAATTAGAAAACAGAGCGATTTCGGGCATTTTTGGTGACGTCATCACGTGATCACGTGACTTTTGGGGGTATATTTTATATTTTCTGAAACTACTTATCTTACTTTATATTCGTGCCAAGTTTCATTTTGTTTCGTTGAGTATTAGAGATTTTATTCAGGGGGTGTAACTTTTACCCCCCCCCCCATCCATCTAACGACCATCAAAAAGCCCATCCAAAATAGGGTTAATTTCTACAATTATTCTGCCTGCTTCCACGTAAAACCTACCAAATAATAATGTCAAAAACGTTAAATACCACTAATTAACAGTTACTCAATCAGCTGCACTCCATGGTGTAAAGTGTCCTAATATGTTTTGAAAAATATTACAGTCAATAAAGCTTTGCAATCAAGTTGAAAGATTGCTCCTTTCCAGTATGGAAAGTAGTATCAACAACCAGTTTTAGTAAAATACCTGTTGAAAACGTAGCATAACATCTGTAGAGGTGTAAGAATCACAGAGGAAAATAGGCATTATCAAATTCGGCAATGCATTCATTAAGTATGTCAGGCAAAACATTGCTATTATCGAAGTCAAAATTTTCTATAAACAAGGTGGAGATAGTTATCTTCTAGGATGCTCTGAAAAATGCTGGTAAACGAAGCATGATAGAAACCCTGTCACAAGGCTGTATCGAAAAGCCCAAAGAGAAAAATCCATTAAATCTCTTCTTAGCAACTACACTCCTGGTTTTCTCAATACATTTGGATCGCTGATCGATCCAATCGCTCTATATTTAAACATAACTGCACAACACAACCATTCTCCCGAAACAATGGAAAATTAGCTCGATGAAATTAACACACCCCCACTAAAAATAAAGACTACTGCCTTGTTTTATTCCTGGCTACGAGGACAGAAATCTCTGAAAAGATTTTCTCGTCATTTTCTCGGAGATATGAACGCATATAAGCATTTACGAGAATCGAAAAAAAAGCAACGCACAAAAAACTTTCGCGAAACTTTTCACATTATCAAAAAACCAACGAAGAAAATAAATGTTTCATCAAATATTGTTTACTAGAAAATAACATTTTTACCCAAAATTTTCCCTTTGAAAAGAGAAATTTATTTTAAAAAATCTAAAATTTGGTATACCAGAAAGTTGAAAAAATTTATGAATATGATATGAGCAAATTTAAATCATTTTTCATTTAAAATTTTTGATAAAAATTTGCATTTACTCGTCTCTAACCCTAAGAGAACATATTTCCCTCAATTTTGCACTTTTAACAATTTTTACCATATCTTTGCAATATTCTTGCAATTTTTAAAAATAATTGATTGAGTTGGACTTTTTTATAATCGAAATATACTTAAAACCTAAGTTTCTTAGCTTACAACACTTTTTGCCTTTTATTCGCTAAATTAAATGAATTTTGGTTCAATCAATAATCAACTATTCCATACAAGCATTTAGTGAAACATAATAAGGCAAAACCTGTTGGTAGTTCATAATCATGCGATGTCATAATCAAAGGAATAACTAAATTGGTAAATAAAAAGATTGGTATAGAGATAAATAAAAGATAGCGATGAGTTTGACATTCATAAAACTAACTGAAGATTTGGGAGAACTATAAGATTAATAAACACACCTCTTGTTGATGTACTCTAGAATACATTTCTTGCAAAAAATGTGTGCGTCACACCCATGCGTCGCTTCTTTAATGACTTTTTGACAAATCGCGCAAAATAAATCATCATCGCTGTTGTCGTCTTTTACAAAATCGTAATCAAAACCAGGTGCCATTTTTTAGTTTTAATTTCACTTAACCTGACATGTTAGTAAATCTTAAAACTTTATACAGAAGTATCGAATGGAAGCATTCTAGAAAAAGCTGCTCTTAATTCTAGCCAGATGAAAGATTTCTAAAGTAATTTTTGATCATTAAAGTGCGCAAGAATGGCTCTATTTATAATTCTAGCTAACACATTAAAATCTAATATTTTACCATAAAGATCCATTCTTATCTGCAGCTGAACAATTTTCCAAATTTATTTTCCGGAGAAGTGCTCTTCTTTTTTCCTGCCAACCATATTTTAGAAAATTTTATGTCTTTAGAGTCATTCTTTGTTGCAGCTATGGCTAAAATATGTTCTTGTTGCCTGATGTGTTTTTTTCTAAAACGGTTCTATTTCTGAAGTTAAAAAATTGAAATCTTTGTCAAGCCTATAAACACTGGACCCAGGAGTCTAGAGTGCAGCAGACATTGATATAATGCTGAAGTATGTAATTTAATGAACTAAAGACTTACTGGAAAAAAAAATTCTGTTCATGTTTCAATACAAATTTTAAAGAATGGTAATCAACATTTTTTGCATCTACATTCTCTTAGCATACTCTTGGACTTTTTTATTTTTTTATATTTTTTTTTTTATTATTATTATTTTTTTCTTTTTCACAAAATTATTGATTTGAATATAGATTCGACATACCTCGTAAAGGCTAATCATAGGATATTGTCCTTGCACTGGGTTACAGCTAATTCCATGACTAAAATAAATAACGAAATTGATGTGAAACCTACCTGACATAGTTTTTTTAAATTTTCTATCGTAGAAATATTTAACTGATAAATTTAATTTACCAAAGGTGTGGTAAAATTTCCTGCATTAATCCAGAGGATTAATTTCGTAGGTAAAGTTAGCTAACTAAACTAAATAAAATATTGCAAAACTATTGCCGAAACGTTTTATCATTGCTCAAACCACGTAGTTTCCCTCAACATACTAGCTATTTTCCAAGTGGCAAGAGAAAAATGAAATAATTGGACAACATTTTTATAGCCCGTTTTCAATCCTGGGTTCTGGTTAGTCTTTTTGAAGAGTAGAAGGTCTTGGTCCGATCTGGTTGGTCGCGAATGCAATAAAATGTTACCAGAACGGCTATTTTCTAGAACAACCCCATTGGATGCTTTTGTCCCTATGACTATAATAATCGCATTAGATATGAAAAACTGTGACATATAAATTCGAAAGATAAAGTATCTAATCAATTTCTTTGTACTACCTACTTAATAACCCTGTTACAAAAAAATTGATTAAAGTTTGCTTGTATTATGAAAAATCAATTCTCCTTCGATAAGAATTCCAATTTTGACCTCTGAAAATTTAATTAAAAAATTAAATTACCTTTAACTTCTAGAGTTACATGATTATGAGTTATGATATTTCCGAAAATGAAGGAAAAATACAGAAATTCAAGTTTTGCCAACGTCGAAAGCGCGTAACTCCACGAGAAAGACAACTTTTCATGCAAAACTTTCAGCGTTTACTCAAAATATAGAACACTTTTGATTTATATAATGAAAATTTCTCTGGGGATGTACCTTTTAACGCTTCGTTTAATTACAATCTTTTTGCTTTGTAGATATTAAGTTAGTTGTCAATAGTGAGCTGTTAGAGTCAGCGGTAAAAATACCTTGGAAATAATTCTCAATTTCACTTGCTCAAAACCTATGAAACGATTTGTGATACTTGGTAATAATGAAAGTTGCACAAAGAGCAAAATGATGAAATGAAGTTGTCAAAATTTGACTTTGAAAATTTTATTTGGCAAACTGAAACCATGATTTATTTAACAAAAACCAATTATAATGCATGCAATATATAAAATTGACTTAAATAAATTTCTACGAGAATCGTTGAAACGAAATAATTGTTTCTTTCTGTCTCTCCTTTCTCAAAACAAAAAATGATTTTAAGCTCATTTAATTTCCCAAAATCTTTTTTATATATATAAATGCAGACAAAAACACATTTTTCTTTTATTTCACAATTTTCATATTACTTTTCCATCAGCATTACGCAAAAGCTTTATAGAAAAAAATGTATTGAATGCTTTCTTAACACAATTTCAAAATCTTTTTCATAAATTGCATCGTATCAAATTTCTTAGATTACAAAAACAATGTTGGAAAAGTGTCTGGGATTTAATTAACAGATTCCCCTGAAAACAATGGCGAGACATAAAATAAACATTATATGCATATTTGAGGTAAGTTTTTAAGTGCATTGCAAAACCTCAGCATATAAAGCTCCCGTGAATACAAATAATCATTCTTCAATTTCATTGGTTGATGGAAATGACAATGAGAAATTATTACAATGGCCCAGAACGCTCATTTCATAAATTATTTCACGCAATTTCAAATTCATTTCACGCAACTGCAAAAAATTCACCCAATTTAAAATTTTATTTCACGCAATTTAGAATTTATTTCGTGAAAAACTTTTCTGGTCCTTATTTTATGATTTCTTTACCGGTTTCCAGTCTTTCATTTCATTATTAGTTGGTTATTGTGGGCTTTGTTTTCTTTACCTTTTTATAATTCTATATAAGAAACAAAGGAATATCAGATCAGTTTAAGATGCTTTTAAACTCCCCTGTCTCAGTGACCTGGTGAAATCCTACCCGGTGAGTTTCCCAGGCAGATTTAACTCTATTTTTTGGTTTCCCGGTGATCATTTTATTTAACCCGGTGAAAAATATTTTCAATGGAGTTTCCCGGTGAGGCCTAAAAGGTTTTTGCTTTCCCGGTGAGATTTAAAATCATTAAAAATATTTTTATAAGGAAGTTGAGAGTAAATTCCATGCTTTCAATAAAATATTCATAAAAACAAAAAAAGTTATCGTTATTTTAATGGTAAAAATTAAAGTGTCTAATTAAAAAACAACTTTCTTGTTGAGATATTAATCTTGATTCAAAAAAAATTAATTTCCAAAAAAATCAGTTTTTTGCTTTCCCGGTGAGTTTTTACAGGAATTTGGCCTTCCCAGTGTGTTTTTTCAAGAATTTGACCTTCCGGGTAAGCCGAACAAAAATTTGGCTTACCTGGTGAGCCGGAACATCCTCACCGGGTCACTGAAATAGGGGTGTTTTTAAGATAAGTTTTATTATTTTATAACGAGCAATCAAACAAATACATAAAGACATTCAAGAAAATGATACCTACTTTTTTTACCATTACTGAGGAGTTGTGGAGACAAGAGCCTTTTCACTTGACACCACCCCCCTCCCTCTACGAATATTTCTGCTCTTATAATTAGCTGATTATTGATGAGTTTCATAGTAATAGATATTTATAAATAACGAACTATAAATCTTAGATATATATAAAATATAAAACGTTTGGGAACTTATTAGCTGGTTTGTAAGTTTCCTCTTCAGCCTAGGTTTTTATATTAAAGATTTTAATCTGGCTTTAACCTTTTGTTGTGGGCCAATATCTCGGTCTATTACCAGGTATATAATCAAACAAATAATAGACCTTTCATCAGAAATATGTTAAAAAAGGACCAGATAATAAATATCCGTGAAAACAAGTCAGAATTACCTTAAACTCTTTTAGGTTGCATGAAATTTCAAAATTTCGAATTGCATGAATTTTTTGAATTGCGTGAATTCTTTCAAGTTGTGTGCTTGGTGAAATCGATCTAGAATTGCGTGAATCAATTTTGAATGGCGTGAATGTTTTGAAGTTGCATGAAGTAAATTTAGAATTGCGTGAAGTTAACTTGGAACTGCGTGAAGTAAATTTCGAATTGCGTGAAATGTTTGCTTAAATGAGCGCTCTGGGCCATCGTAATTATGGACAAGCAGATTTTCAATGCAGTTCATTGTTTCGCCAATCGAAAAAGACTAAAGTTAATCAGTGAACGTCATTATATTTTTTACCGTAACCCTGCAATTTTTTGTAAAATAGATTAATCAAATATGTTTTCGACAACATCATCATCAAAATAACTCCATGATCAAATTTCAAAAAACCACTTTAAAAAAAAACTTTAAAACCTGTTTTGTAATAAAATTTCATTGAAATTAACAAAATTTTATTTATTAGTAATTAGGGGACGTAATTAGACCTTCTTAAATAACATCAAAAGTAAGGGCTTAGTAATATGATCCCGGTTAGCCGGGATGAAATTTCGTCCCACCTAACCGAGGCCCTAGGCAAGATGCTATTTGCCTCTTAAAAGTAAATTGCGATTAGATGCGTCTAATTTCGTCCCGGTTTGCCGAGATCTAAAAAAGTGTTTGACATTTTTCCACAAGAATGAAGTCAGAAAAAACAAAGCAAAAGTTATTTTGCCAGTTATTATAACCTTTTCTCATGTATTTTTTATAAGTTTAAAAATAAACAAAAACTAATTGTCAATGTAATTATTAATCAAAAAATTAATTTTTGAGCCCGGTCAACCGGGAGGAAAAACTATCATATAATACCGGGATGAAAAACGTCCCACTTAGCCGAGACGATATTTCACCTCGGCTTCCCGGGACCATGTAATCAGCACCTAACCCTGATAAAATATCGTCTATGTAAAAAGTAGATAGAAAAAACTATGAATAAGTATTAATAGTACAATAAAAGTATGAGTACTGTTGGCTTATTTTTTGGGGTGTAATTCTTTTTGAACAGTTATAAAGGAAAGCAATTATTTAGGGAAGAAATTTTGCAGAACCGTTCTAATCATAATTTAAAGTGCCAATGTCAAGGGTGCGGCAAATGAGTTACTGCTTGCTGAATTTTCTTCAGATAATATAATATAACGTTATATTATCCGTTTGAGCTCGCTTGACATTGGCGCTTCAAATTAGTAGATTTTTTAAATCTAAAGAAATAAATTTCGCAAATTTCGAGGAATTTTGGTTATCCACAAAAAATTATTGCGCAAAAAATTCGTCTGTAACTTCTTTCCTTCCTTAAAGCGGTTATGTCAAGTTAGTTTTTATTTTTTAGACGATAAGTGATTTGCTTAGAAATTTTCATGAAAGATTAGACAAAACAAAGAGGCACATTTATCCTTTGAGAATTGTTGTTGGAGGGCTGGGTATGTGTATTCATCCATATGGCTATCTTTAAAAACCTGAATGCCGGAAACCGGAACGGAATCACCGGAATGCCACAGGAATGGCCGGAATACTACCGGAATGCTACCGGAATACTACTGGAATGGCCTGAATTCTACCGGAATGACCGGAATACTGGCGGAATACTACCGGAATGTTACTGGAATGGCCTGAATACTGCCGGAATACTACTGAAATGAAAAAATAATATTACTGGAATGATTAGAACGCCATTGGAACGCCTAACGGTATAAAAGCATAAGAAAAAGATTACTTGAAACCAAATAACATATCAAAGGAAAATCCAGACTTTAAAGTCAGTATCTACTTATAAACTCTGGAATATTTTATCATACCAAGTAGGATGAAAGGAATTCTATACAGAGGTACCTCTTTAAAGCAGGGCGGTGCTACATTATCAAAAGTGAAGGGGCTTAGAAAAGCATATCCATAACAAAACCAACGTTTTTAGCATTTTGTTGATAAAAATTAAACCATAAAACACAGAGTTGCAAAAGCTCAGCCCCTCTAAGGCAGCGGCCCCTGTAAAGCGGATGCCTACGGCACCAGAGATTTTTTCCGCTTTAGG
>JANSTP010269392.1:0-10532 GCA_025330745.1 Cladonema radiatum | reverse complement strand
CTCTTTACTGACGAAACTTGGTGCACATATACTCCAAACACTTCTGAAGATTTTTAGGCCAATTTTTACGGTTGGTTAGCGTTGGAAGAACCTATAACTTCATTGAAAGGTCAGTTTCCAAAATGTTTATAACTTTATCTTTATTTTTGCCTTTAGTAACCAAATTTAGTACCCATAAAAACGAAGTGGTTCTGAAGATTTGCAAGTAAGTATTAACTATTGGTTGCTATAGCAAGGGTCTATCTTTTTGTATTTTTCACCTCCATTAAATAATTGATAGTGCATTGTCAACAACAATAAAGGATCACGTAGCAATCTCTTGCTTAAGCTGCGGTTGCAAATCTATCTGACGCTTCAGCGTCAATAACAAAGCAAATAATTTGAACCATATGCTAGGAATTTTCAAGCTTTGATGCAGTTATAAGATTGCGCAGCACATCTTGGACTGCGTTAGCAGGCCAATCTGACGCTTCAGCATCGGATTCTGAAGCTGACTTCATTAGCAGGTCCATTTTAGAAAACCTTTATAACTTCGCGTGTGCTTTGCCTTTAGTAACCAAACTTGGTACACATATACCTCATATGTTTCCAAATATTTTTAGCCAATTTTGACAGTTGGTTGCTATGGTAACACCATGTTATGTCATTAAATGCTCAATCTTCATAAATATTTGTAACATCACCTGTACTCTGCTTTTAGTGACCAAAATTTGGTATACACATACCCAAAATGTTTCTGAAAAATTTTAGGTCAATTTTGACGGTTGACTGCTTAATTTTTTACTTTTTTTCGCAAAGACCAATAAACTAAAACATTTGATAGAGGCATAGAGCATTCGTAAAGGTAAAGGATCGCACAGCGATTCGGGCATGCTTTAGCAGGCCAATACGACGCTTCAGCGCTATTTTGCCGGGATTACTACGAGCTCTTCTCCCTGGAACATTTATAAAGATCTTAATACTCTAACAAAACCAATACTTCCCCTTTCCTGATCATATTTAGAAAACATAATCAAAAATAGATTTTAGAGATTTTAAGGCAGTTGCTTTGTCAGCAAGGGATCAAGCAGCGATCTGGGACTGCGTTAGCAGGCCAATATGACGCTTCAGCGTCATGCGACACTGTGTGCAGCTAGTATGAATTAAGAAGCTATTACATAATAACAAGATCATAACTTTTATTATAGTCAGTATGCATAAGTTCATTTGTCTAGTGTCCAATAATCTCCTTGCCATGCCAGCTTCATTTGGTTTTTGTTTTCAAATTCTTTTAAGACTCAAAATGCTTCTCATGTTTACGAAATCATCAAACATCATTTTTGAGGTTTACAAAATAACGGTGAAGCTCTTTCATATTATATATGTATTGTAAATGGAAAGTAAAAAAGGGAAAAAACAATGGAGAGATGGCTGGATATTCACAGGATTTAATCTTTCTTTCTAATTGTTTCAAATTGCTTCTTATAGGCTTTTCAACAGGAGACTGATTCAAAATAACATGGAATTGGCAGAGACATGTTTGACCGAGATATCCGATTTATCAATTTTATTGAAACTCCTGGGAACGATGTAACTTAGTTAACAGTCTCAAGAAGGGATTTGATCTAGCTATCAATAATACTGCATTTAGATACAGTAATATATCAGATCCTAAGTTAGATACTGTATTTCATCTCTGTCTACATTAAAGTTATGGCTTGAAAAATTGACTGCTTTCAAAAAAATCTCATGCCCACATTATTTTTGTTTCTAAACAAATTCTACAATTAATAGAGGCATAGAGCATGTCGAAGAGAAGTGAAAAACTACAATGGCGCTGGCTCCATAGTTGCATACATACAGTAGATCCTAAAATGAAAATAAAACTTAAACTTGAAAATAGAACTTGAAACTCAGTTTCCATTTCATCGTAATCTGAGTTTCCCACCATATGTTACTGATATGTGAAGATTTGCGGCAAAAGAAATCCATTCGGAAAAAATCCAATCTGAAAAAATGACTTAACTTTTGTAAACTGACTAACTTTATTTGCCAACTTTTTTTACTTATTTATTTTTTGCTATTGGCCAACTTTCCTCTAACTTTTTCGTCTGTTTTTTCCAATTTTCTCCTTTTCCTTTTCAAATTTTAATGAGGCAGAGAAATAAGGCCCTCAAATTTTCAGGTTTTATGCAAAGCTTAAGAAAATATAATAATTTTAACAACAATGTTGACAAAGAACACTGGTAACCAAATTTTCAGTCATTTTATCTGGAAATTGATTGGCAAAAAATAATGTAACTCCAAACTTTAGTCGGCAAAAAGGGCTCAAATTTTGTGAAAGTGACTAAGTTTTTTGCTGACTGTACTTTTTGCCATTTGCTTTCTAACTGATAAGGTAAATTGTGATTCTGTGCTCTCTCATATCTCACTTACAAATAACACTGACAGCTTTTGTAGAATCTCAATATTTTGAAGATTTTTTGAAAAAAAAGTAATTTTTTGAGGAATTTTGCCTGTGAGTAAATTGATTTACTTTTTATTTATAAATTTATCTTTTAAAGAACCAAATCATTTGTTGAAGGTTGAAAAAGAAAAAAAGTTAATCCTAGAGTGCTGAATAGTGAATTCTGCCATTGTATAAAATGAAGACCGATTTTCAAACAGTGATGTCGTACCATAACTGGTAACACTGCTAACTAGTCAGTGACGTTTTTAGGTTTTTAATGTGTCCAAGTATCCCTACGATGCTTCCCTACACCTAAAAACTATATTTTTTGCCCTTTCGAAGTAGAAAATGGGGAAAAAAAATTTGAGTGGGTTTTTCCAAACATTTTGTGCCCTTTTCATAGAAACCAGACTCTGGCCCTAATTTTCTAGAAAAGGATCTTAGTAGTCATAACTGATATTAAAGTTAAGAATGTTGTTCTCTTCCAACAATTCAAATAGACGTTCCAGCCTCTGATATGTGGAAATAAAATAAAAATCGCTCTAAAAGTGACTTGATCAACACTGGAAAACATTTGCTATGAATACGATACAATATTTTCCTGTTTTCAGCTCTAGTAAACAAATGAGCTACTCTCTGGTGCCGAATAAAAGGGGGGTTGGAATAGTAAGGGGTGGATGGTAGGGTGGAAAAAATCTTGAGAACTAAAAGCCAGGCCGGGGGGAGGGGGGTTGTAGTATGGGGGTTTGCAAAAGATCTCAAGTTTTCTATCAACATTGCTGCGAAATAGCTTCTAAAATTAGAGAAATTGAACTGACTTTCAAGAATATACTAGTAAATTAGTCGCAAATCACAACTAAACAATACAGCGACTTAAGTGAAGTTTTTCCTCCTTGAATTTTTTTCCCAAAAATAATTTGCTGGGGGGGGGGTTGGAATAAGAATGTCTTGGTTGGAAAAAAATCAAAAAGTTAATTAGCAAGGGGGAATGTCTATTAGGCACCAAAGAGTAACCAAGAACACAGCACTTGATGAAACGAGAGATAAAAATAGTGTTTCATAGAGGAAAAACAACACATCATTGCAGCTAAACTTCAGGTCAAAACATAATGAAAGAAAATGGTGAACTCTGTAATAAGCACATTTACAAAGAACAACTTAGCTGATAGTATGACAAAACAGTTGCTGAAAACGTAGGCAAAAAGGGTTATGTTGAATGTTTAACTTACACACAACTTAAAAACTGGGTTTCATAATACAGCAATGGTATATAAAAAAGCTAAATGAAATTTAGTGAAAACCTGTTAGATTTACTTCAACAAACCCCTCTAGTTTTCGTCAGAGAAGTTGAATCCTCAAAAGTCGAACTTTCCAAGTCGAAACTATATTTAAATCCAATAGACAACACTTTACTCCTTAAAGTGAAATTTTTTTGAAAAGTATAATTTGAAAGATTTTTGAAATGTAATCAAAAAAAAAGTTATTACAGTATCACCAAATTATTATCAATTAATAAAAACATGAAAACCATATTAGTGCTTATACTTGATGCAAGTAATGCAGTCTTATAAACACTAACTTGAATGTTTACTTTCTTTACTTAAAGATTAATTTGATTGATAACTTTTTTGATGCTATGGAGGTTCAACTTATTCTAAATATCAGAAAAAAAAATGTGATGAACACATTTTTCTTTAAGGCCCATTTATCAAGTTGTTGCTGTATAAAAAACTTCAGGAAAAAAACTTTGAAAAAAGGATTCAGAAACCAAATATCCTAAAAACCTTTATGAGAGACAGACTAGGAAAGGTGCTGAATCATTTCTTTAGTTGAATACGCAGGGTTTTTGGCAGCACTTTTTTGCTACTGATAAACATGAGTAAATACTCATGTTCTGAAATTGAGTTTTGAAATTCAATCTTCAATAGTAGAAAGAAAATCAACCCTAAAACTCACCCTAACGTTCTGATATGGAGGAAATACATAGTAGAGGATATTTAACTAAGATTTTGAAGATGTGTAATTGAGATAATTGAAGCACAAGAGGTTTATTTGTTACGTAAATTGCCACCTGTGGTGCAATATAATACTCAAATTCCTCAAAAAACTATTTTTTGCATGGATTAAAAAGTAATTTTTTGAGGAATTCGAAAGAGAATTGTTAGAAAATCTTGATCCTTAAGGAAAAACAGTAGCAACAAAAAACCCTGATAAAGCATGTAATATTGGAGAGACATTTCAAATTGCAAAGTATTCTCAAATCATAATTGGAAATATGAAAGAACTAAGGGGTTTCAAAGTTTCAGGTTTATTTAGAACTGGATAATAAATTTTATTTTTTAATGAAAAACTGAAGTCAAAATTAATTTGCTTGATCTGACACAAAGGACATTGTTCTGAACTGACCTATTAATATCAAAGTATTAGTCCTGATCTTTCTTAACCATACTAAACTGTTGATCAACCTTAACCATACTCTCATAAAGTGAAGAAAAAAAGAGGCTTGAGGCTCAACACCTTGACTCAATTAACAAGAATATATATATATTGCACATTATGACTGTTTTCACCTGTTCGTTCATTTACTCTAGGTTATCTTAATTTGGAAATTTAATTTTTGAAAAATTCAGAAACCACAAGCAGGTAATTACAGTTAAAAAAGAATGATGGAAGAGGTTGAAATATTATCTCCTAGACGCAAGAAGACTTTCAAAAAAGGACAAAAACCTTAACAGCATATTTACAGAACATCTTTCTAGTTTTTGTAAAAATCAAATTTCCCAGGAAATTGATATAAATAATTATATTCAACTGTACAGTATGATACAGCTGCTCTTAAAATTTTAAGAGAACTGAAAGCTTCATATATAACCAGCCACCTTGCCAAATGTTTCAGCAAAACTAGATCTTAATGTAGCTATAGCATAACCAAGCTTTTAATATATGTTAAATAACCAGGGGTTAATACAGGCTGTTTTGCAGATTGGTATACTGATTTTAGGTACACAAACGTGTCCAAATTAGATAAAAGTTGATTCTGGCAAACTCTGCTTATTTTTCCCTTCTTAAATGTGGTGCAATCTTCTGAAAAAATTGATTTCGAAATGTCTGATGAGGCTCTTTTCAATGAACCAAGTGTAAAAACTTTGTGGTTGCATGTGAGCAACATAATTTGGACAGAAGTAATTAGGGCACAAATATCAAAAATGACCATACTATATTTTTCTGTATTAACTCATAACAAAACAAAGGTTAAGAAAAATTCATATCTGGAGAATCACTTTCCAAAACAAGTTGTGGAACTCAACAAACATTCTAAGGTGAGAAAGAAAAACAGTTTAAGTTTAAAGTATCAAGAAACCACTCCAAGATTTCTAGGCCAACAATACATCCCACTATAACAAAAAATCAATCAGCTCCTGTCTAAAACAACAACACTTCTGCAAATATCATAAGAAAACATTGTTTGTAAGAAAAGTTTGCATGCATAACAATAAAGCCTATGATGATTTACGAAACAACACACTTTTATTTACATTTCTAAAACTTTGAAACCTCTTTTAGCAAAACAAAGGCTTTAATAAGCTTCACTGCGTGGAGCAGGCCTTCACAATTTCCATAACAAAAGAAAGGATTGCACTTTGTTACAGCAGGACCTAAGCTCTCGGAAGCACCAAAGCTTTGTCAAAATATTTAGATGCCAAAAAGCTGAAGCACATATTCAAAAGACAATCAAAATTTACCGCAGTGTACATTGTAGCCATGCTATACTGCTATGCCCTTTCCTATATGGCAAGTTTTGTTTTTTATCATATAGAATTATAATTTCTAAATAGTTTACAGCTATAAAGCAATAATAATAATCAAGTAATGGCTTTTCCTCAAGTATCTCTTGTTACAAATAAGAGACTGAGCCAAAAAATTATTTTATCAGTTATGTTTGTTTGCAAAATACAACACAATAAATTATAAAAAACACAGAAGGATGCATTTTTATAAGTTCATTCAAAAAACTCTTTATGGATTCCTTTGAAATCATGCTTAACTTTTTATTTTCCAACTTTGTGAAATGATAAATTGGTTGATGACTGTCTACTGTAATTCCTATTATAATAATAGGTATATTCAGTTTGAGAAGGAAAGAGAGGATAAGTTTTTGTAAACTGATTTCCACAGCAAGTTCCTCAAAAGATTACTTTATCAGTCAGGGGTTAATACAAAACAATTCAGTAAAGGTGGTTTTTGATTGTGCCCAAATACCCATGTCAAGAAAGAATAAGCAAGGTATGCCATATGCAACTTTCATCTAATTTGGGCACATACCGGCCAGGAAAACTGCCTGTATTAACCCCTGTCAGTTATCATTTAAGTTCCAAACTAATAGTTCCTAAAAAAATCATAATTTAATTTTGGATGGCTACCGTAATAGCATGCAAACAGGCTGCGAAATAAGGGAAATTCTTTATGTGATCCTTTCTGTATGTCATAAAATCGAGGTGTACTATATATTTTGTAGATGAATTCGTATTCATAATCTAAATAAATAATCAGTTGGAAGGATAATAAAATTTTCAATGTCATAAACACATGAAGTAATATCTCAAAGCTTTTTTTTATCATAACATAAAAAGTTACCGAACTACAGTGTTATAACTTAACTTTTTCGTTGGTCGCCCTGTCTCGGGGGAGCAAATGGGTGGATTTTAAAAGTTTTGGTCGCCCGAAAATAAAAGTGGTCGTCCAAAGAAAAATTCTAAATAACAAAGTTATTTTGTAAAATTATTTCGCTATTGGCTTTAAAACACCAAGAAGCAAGGTTACCAGAACTGATATAATGCTTTGTAAATAATCTGTGTACTCTAAAAGGCAAACTTCCAGAGCTAATATTTGCCTTCGTAGGTGACTTCAACATTTATTTATTGTTTATCTACTTAGTAGATGACTCCAAAACTCCAAACGGCAAAGTTTTCACCAATTATATTAAGTTATTTCTTGATTATCTGCTTCGTAGCTCTGTCAATACTTTGATGTCGGTCAATATTTTCCGGTATAGCCCTCATGAACAGTTATTATAGGGTTGATAGTATTCTTACTTACTGTAATGGTATACCAGGGATCTAATAATGAAAAAACTGCTTCCGTAGCTATCAAATATGTCGCAAATAAGTTAACCAAATTTTTTTTTCAAATGTCACCTTTAAACGCTTTTTACTTAAGCATACACGTAATTAAAGGTATGTTTAACATTACTGGTTTGTATAGGTGATAAAAAAAGAAGAAAAAAATTTTAATATATCCTCTGACGAAAATTTGGGGAAAACAAAAAATTGAAGATAATTTTCATAACTTACTTCCTTCCTCTGGTTCGCAATGAGAGACATCAATTTCATCAAAAAGAAAAAATCTCTTTTCCTTCTCACTATAGCATTTTACTCGTGGAAATTCATGACCTTTCTTTGGGATTTTTCGGTACCAACTATTTCCTTTCATTCCTCGGACCAATTGATTGTAATGATCATGGTTGCCCTTCCATAAATGCCACAACCAACTGATCGAGCAATCGCAAGGAAATGGGTTATTGCCTAGAGACCTTTAATAAAAATATATATCATATTGAATTACAGCATTGAAAAACAAAGAAAAAAGATATGGTTGACATTTTAATCATACTTACAAAACTCGTAAATTGTCTTCTAGCTGTTTCACAAGGACTTTAGGAAATGACGTCAATCCATTATTGTGTAACGTGCTGGAAAAATATAGAAAGTGATCGTACATAGACATCATACACATCCTACTCAATAAAATAAAAATAAAAAAAGGAAGAAATTTTTAAAGCAATTTAATATCACAGTTTACCAAAAATATTTTTTCGACCCCTGTCATAGGAGTAAAATTTCACGTTTGACTGACTTTAAAGAAACTCTTCATTGGTAAAATTTATATTTTCACTGATTTTTTATCAAAGTTCGTCAAATTTGTTGGAGTAAAAGATTTTGTTAAATTTAGTGAGAATTTAATTTCGCGGCCAGCGGAATGTGCTAAATTTGGGGGGAACTTAATTCCTGCAAAAATTTCTTTTCTCAAGGTCATATAAAGAACAAAAGCATACAAAAATTTTATTTTTTACAAATTCACCATATGCCCAATTTAGTAGGTTTATTGAAAGTTTTTGAAGTTTGTACAACAAATCAGACTCATAGAACAGGATTATAAGGACTGGTCTTATTAAATCTTTCATCCATGTTTTTAATCAGGACCACATTTATCAAAAACGCCAAAAGAGTTATCCTTAGATCATGATAAAATTAGAAACATAGATTTTAACTTCAAAAAGGAAAAATTTACATAAAAAATTTTTACATCAAGCTTCATAAAATAATAATTAACATGCAACATCTTAGTCTAGTTTATAAAATTATTTCCAAATCAGTCAATAAAACTCATGTTATTTTGAGCATTATAATCTATTTGAAACTTTATGGAAACGAAAGTGAAGATGAAGTTGATCATAGTGAACAATGTAACATACATCAGCTGTCAGGGCTACAAGAAAAGTAGCCTTCTTACAAAAACATATGAACCAAACTGGTTTTATCATCTCGAAATCACTTTAAAATAATAAAAACTTAAATGATTGCTTAAATGATTACCTTTGCAATATTTCGGAACCTAAACGCATTTCAAAAAACCTTTGTCATGCTGTAAATTCAATAACACTGCATTAAGTTATACACTGTTGCACATTGTCAACAGTGCCTTTTACATTATCTACACATTAATCTTTGATTCTTAAAGGAAAACTGAGGTGGCAAACGTATCTTTCTTATTACCTCATTCTAGTTCGGAACTAACGATGTATATTTTGCCTCATATGATCAAGCAGCATATATATTTTATTGGCAAAAAAAATCTTAGATTATGTCATACAGGCGAAACATACTAAATTCTAAAGTATGAAAAAGTTGGGATATTCATAATTGGGATATAAAAAGCAGAACAGTGTTTTGCAGAAAATACAAAAAATACTTTTTTGATCAAGATTTGTGTTGCCACTTAATTTAGGTTTCACCATGGCTGGCAATATTGCTAGTATGAAGTCACAAATGCTAGTTTTGGCAAATCTATATCTTCTGAAGGAATGTTCAAGATGCCATTACAACTAAATTTCTAAAATATTTTAGGGTCAGAGTCATTATTTAGGAACAAAACTCAATTACTTTTCCAAACCTCAATTCCTCATTAAAGATGCGGCAAATTACAATGAAAAAACGACATATACATCTGGGAGTTAAGCCTTGAAATTTAACTTTGAAAGTGTATCAACAAAAGTCAATTTAAGTCCATTGACTTGTAAATTAGATCTGTTCTAACAATGCAAGACAAGTAATATTTTTATACCTTGAAATAAAAAAGCTAAAAATACTGTGAATAAAACAACCACCGGAGTTTTTGGTAGTACTTTTTTGCTACCAATTTTAAATTGAGTTTTAAAATTCAATCTTCAATAGAAGAAAGAAAATTACCTCTAAAACTAAGCCTAACGTTCTGGTACAGACATATTCTATTGAAGATGTGTAATTGAGATATTAATGCACAACAGGTTTGTTTGCTGTGCATTTCAAGCCTATCTATCAAAATTGCAACTTGAGGTGTGGTATGGTACTTAAATTCCTCAAAAAATTACTTTTTACATAGATTAAAAAACAATTTTTAAGGAAATTGAAAGGAAACCTTCAGGAAAACTCAGTCTTTACCAAAAACGGGTGGCAGCAAAAAATGCTGCTAAAAACACTGACCACTTCCACAAGAAGGCCATCTGCCTAAAAATACTCAAAGTAGAAAAAAGAAAGAAAAGAAAGTAAAGAAAGAAAGTAAAGAAAGTATCCATGGAACGATCATGGCGAAAGTAGAAAATGACTCATTTTATGATTTAACCGATTATATTATTATTATATTATCTTAAAAATAATATTCGGAGAGAGATATTTTCACCATTTTTTGCCCAAATAAATGCTTTCTAAAACAAGAAATATATTTTTGAAATAAGCAGCAGTCATAGATTACATCTAAAGAATAAAAAAAAATCTGATAGTGCCTCTTT
>JANSTP010269381.1:0-10532 GCA_025330745.1 Cladonema radiatum | reverse complement strand
TGATCATGTTTCGATACTAAAGAGATTGGTTTTAGGCTTTCAACACTTTACAGAAGAATTACCTAAGAAAATAAGTTTTTTTTATTAAAATTTCTCTTTCATGTAACGTTCACTTTCATAATCAATTCAAAATACCTAAAACAAATTAATATTTTTATGGTCAAAATTCTTTGTCTTTTGAGATTCCTAAAATTTGGAATAAGTTCATTCATCAAAATCCTCTTCTCGAAACAATCAAAAGTAAAAAAAAAGTTCTCTGGAACTATAAAACATCATTTCCTTGATCTTTACTGACGCAATAAATGTATTTGAGACTTGATTTTTCTTTCACATATTGCAGCTATTGTCATTGAGTTGTTCTTTTTGCTGTTTGTTTTTTTCTTTTTTTTCTTTTTTTTATATGTTATTGATCGTGATTTTCAATTTGCAAGTACTTTTTCCCATAGGTGGCTTAAAATTTTGTCTTACCAAAGTGGTACTTTTTAAGTCTCCTACCTATCTAAGTTGTATTTATTAGCTAAATACTGTTGTTTTTGATAACTGATATCAATTCAATTTGTTTTATGTTTGTATTGTAATGTTTAATTGTATATTAGGCTTTTTTTATTGATCGGTGAATAAATATTTTATCTATTTATCTATCTAGATGGTTATAACGTGTTGAGAAATGATAGAAAACGCAGGGGCAGAGGGGTGGCTTGCTATACTCGATCTGATATTTGCCATAGCCAAAAAGTTATCTTTTCAAAGGAGGTAGAATATATTGTTGTCCATTTATTTCTTCCAAAATCTAAACCCATTACAGTAGGAGTTTTCAATAGGGCACCAAATAACAATAGTTTTCTTGATAAGTTATATGATAATTTCGACTTATTACAATGTGAAAAAAATGAAGTGTTTTTACTAGGTGATTTTAACATTGATCTTTGGAGGAATGGTAAATATGTTTTTGAAAACAAGAAAACTTCCTTGCTTACATCTGACCCGTTATCTGGAGCATTGAAAAAATATAAAGATTTTTGTGCGCTTTTTGGCTTAAAACGATTAATTTGTCTTCCCACTCGCATAGCAAGCCATTCATCTACCTTACTAGGTCATATCCTTGTTTCAGATCTTTCTAAGGTGTTGCAAAGCGGGATCATTGATATTGGTATTTCAGATCACCAGCTTGTACATTGTACTAGGAAAGTTATTAAACCTGTCTTCTCCAAACATAATAGCATTTCTTTTCGCTCTTTGAAAAATTATGATGAAAACAATTTCTGTTCAGAACTTTCTGAAAATTACTTTCCGAACCATGAAATTTTTGATTGCATAGACGACGCATATGATGATTTCTGTTTAGAAGTTACGGATGTTATTAATAGTATTGGTCCCATGAAAAAAGTGTGGATAAAGGACTGGTTTGATAACAAAATTGCAGAGAGTATTAGTGAGAGAGACAAAGTTTCTAAGAAAATGAAATCTAACAATATTTAGATTAATTTTGATTTATTCAAAGAGGCAAAATATAGAACGAACAGACTAATTCAACAAAGGAAAAGGGATTTCATTAAGAATGAGTTAAATAGCAATATTTCTAAACCCAAGGAGCTTTGGAAGACTCTAAATGTTCTAGGCCTTAAAAATAATAAATCCCAAAACGCATCTAAGATCGCTCTAAAAACAAATGATGATAAGCTCTGTTTCAATGCATATGAAAATTCCAAAATATTTAAAGATTACTTCTCCAGCCTAGCTTTTGAATCTTGTCTATGAACTCCCCTCCCCGACAGGCCGTTTCAGTATTCTATCTTTGAAAAGTTACCATAAGGATCTAGGAAACATTCAATTCAAGCTCAATTACGTCTCTGCTGATGATGTTGGATTGATTTTAAGCAATTTTAACATAGATAAAGCAGCTAGTTTTGATAATATTCAAGGAAGATTTTTGAAAGATTGTGCCTCTATTTTAAAAGAACTCATCTCCAAACTCTGCAATCTCTCTATCAAACTGTCTTGCGTTCCGAAAAATTGTAAAATAGCAAAATTGAAGCCTGTCTTCAAAAAAATTATAGGCCTATTTCGTTGCTTCCACTTATCTCCAAAGTACTTGAAAAAGTGATTCATGATCAAATTCATAAGGTCTTACTAGAGAATAATATTCTTTATAAATACCAGTCTGGTTTTCGTTAGCAACATTCAACTGATAGCAGTTTGGCCTTTTTCAGTGACATAATTTTAAGAGCTTTTGATAAGGTTATAGTGACAGGGATGGTACTTATAGAGCTTCAAAAGGCCTTTGATACTATTGACCACCACATTTTAATTGAAACATTAAAGCTGCCACATTTTTCTGATCCTACAGTTGAATGGTTTAAATCTTATCTAGACGATAGGTTTTTGGTGTTTCTTTAGAGAATGAGTTTTCTCAGTTAGGTAATTTGTCTTGTGGAGTTCCTCAAGGGTCAATATAGGTCCTCCTCTTTTTCTGTTATATGTTAATGATACGCCCCAGTCATTAAAAGACTGCAAGATATTGTTATATGCAGTTGATAACTATCTAATTATTCAGGGTAAAAACACTAGAGACTACCCTTTCGCATGAATTTTCAGACTTATGTCACTGGTTTGTAGACAATAAACTCAGCATCCATTTTGGCGAAGATAAAACAAAATCAATACTTTTTCGTCCTAAAAATAAAAAGAACCAAAATGCCCTTAACATTAGTTATAAAGACATAAATATTGCTCAGCACCAGAAAGTAACTTATTTAGGGTGTATTTTAGATGAAAATTTGAATGGCGAAACAATGGCCCTAAATGTAATTAATAAAATTAATTCAAGGTTATCTTTTTTATATCGCAAGGAAAAATTTTTATCACCCGACCTAAGGCGCCTTCTTTCTAATCCTCTAATTCAACCCCATTTTGACTATCCCTGTCTAAATAAGGCCTACAAAAAAGCTGCAAATATCTCAAAACAAACGTATCAGGTTCTGTCTCAACTTAACTTCTAGATCCCATATTGGTTTTGAGAGTTTTAAGAAAATAAATTAGCTTCCTATTCAAGAAAGGTTTTCATAAATGGTTAATGTAAATATTTTCAAGTTTTTAAATGGTCTATCCCTCAAGTAAATGGATGAAGTTCTCCAACTTTCCGAATGTTCCAAAGCAACAAGAACTAGCTACTTAAAATTAGTCAAGCCTTTTGCTAAGACCTCCAATGGTGAAAAATCTTTGTCGTTGGAATGGATTAAGAATCCTCCTTGGAATGGATTAAGCGATCAAATAAAAAATAAACCAAGCGTTAATGCTTTTAAGCACGAGATTAAGGACCATTACTTTGCTCAGATGAGCATGATTGAATTAAGTGATTTTAATTGCTTTTTTTTGTTTGTTTTTTCACTTATTTGTTTATAACATTTATTTATATTATATGTTTTTATTTTATTTATTTATTTATTTTTTTATTTATTTATATATTTATTTATTTATTTAATAGTTTTGATATTCTCATTATTACCTATTTTCTGTTTGTCCTCTACCCAAGGGACTACAATGGAAATCTGGACATTTGTCTTGTTTTGTGCTATCCCTATCACCATTCACTGTTTTAAATTCTATTTTTATTTATTTATTTTTTGAAAACATTTTTCTTGTAAAGAGCGATTTTTATTAATTGATTGTATTTTTATTGTTTTTAATATGTATTGGTGACTAAATACACTCACTCACTCACTCACTCACTCACTCACTCACTCCCTGCCTCTTTCACGCACGCACGCACTCACTCACTCCAGAGTACAGGAGTCAACAGGCTCTGTATTTTCATTGAAAAATAGAGGCTCTTCAAGGTTTTTCAGGTCACGCCAGCCCTGTGGACAGAATTCTTTCCACACAAATAGAAGGTCTCTATATGCAATTATATGAAGTTGAATACCGATAAATATCATCTGTATTTTGATTGACAAAAATCCTAAGTTTCATAAACATATAACCAAGATTTCACTGGGCTCATTGAAAGGGCTCACCAAAAACTGAGTATTCTTGCACGTATGAAGAGTTTCTGATGTCAAGAAAAAAAGCTTGTTCTATTTAAGTCTTTTATAGAGCCCCAGTTCAGGTACTGCCCTGTTGTTTGGTTCTTCCAAAGTAAAAAAGCTAATAAAATGATAAATAAGCTGCATAAGAGATCATTAAGTCTAGTGTATGATGATTATAATAATTCGTTTGAAGACCTTTTGAAAAAAGGTTTTTCATACACCATACACACTCAGGCTATTCAACAAACTTGTTTCAAGTACATAAATGATGTTCCTGGAGCTGATTATCCCCATGATATTTTAGTGTTCAAGAACAGTACGTCAACAGAAATTCATATCCCTTTGGTAAAAACTGAACTTCAAGGCAAAAATTCACTGAGGATATTTTATCCCTGTGATATGGAGAATGGTGCCAACTGAAATTAAAACGGTAGACAACTAAGAAATATTCAAATCTAACATTAGGTTATAGGAGCCTAACAGATGTTTATGCAGAATTTGCAAATGTTAAGTAGCTGAACTGGAGCTTAGATTTTTGTAGAGTCAATTTTTATACATGTTTTTTCCTGTGTTGTTTTGTTTTTGCTTTTGTTTTTTTGTTTGTTTTTTTCAAAACTTGAATTTTTATATTTTATTGTTTAAATTAGGCTGTTATATTCATGTTATACCATTTTGTCATTTATAATAACTGAGAATTTTTAACATATTCTTTATTTATTGAAGTAACTTATATTTGTTTTATGAAATTGCAATTAATAATAATAATAATAATAATAGAATTGGGGAAGCCCGTCGTATGTAGCTTCAATAAACGTTTGAAAAACCGAGAGGCCCTGATGAGCAGAGCAATACTGATTCAGAAAATGGAGAGCTAATACCATCCATGAGGCATTGCAAGGAGCCTGAAAAAGGCGACGTACAAAGTCGATTCTGAATACTCTGATTTCTAGGGTCACATTGAAGTACCCCAGATCGCCCTTGCAGATAGGGAGTTCTAGAGTCACCATGGGAAGGTGGGTTTGCCTGCCACCCCAAAGGACTGTGGATATGACCTTATTTACCTGTTAGATCTGGTGAGATGTGAAGGGTAGGATCTGAGCCATGAACCACAATTTGCTGAGCAAAAGTTTGTTTAGCACCACTTTTTTACCCAAAAAGGAGAGGCATTTTTGCTTCCAGAGGCGAGTGTCATCTGCCAGTTTATCGATGATTCGTTCGTACGCTGGAGAAAATTTGCAGGATGTCTATTTAATCCTCGGCCACAGTAAAGCCGAAATTTTCGGGAAGAGAAGAGTCTTTCAGGGAACCGAGCCTATAAAAGCAGCTTTAAGTTTGGTTGATTTTGGCACCCAACCCAAGTTCATAGAGGCCTAGGTCCTCTTTCAGGTACTTGAGGCTTTTTGACTTCCAGGGAAAAAATTCCTGGCCGTCCACCTCTATGCCCTTGATGCGTTTGTCCTGACGGAGGTAATCGCCAAGAACTTCAGCAGAAACGACATAGAGCAGCATGGGCAGCAGGCAACCTTGCCTGACGCCCTTGGATACAGGGAAAAAAATCTGACGAGAAATTGTTCACCTTTACTTGGGACATGATTTCTTTTTAAAGCGTTTGGATTATTCGCAGAAAGTTTTCACCAATGGCAAAGTGCTTCAAAGTTTTGAAGAGAAATGACCATCCGAGACAATCGCAGGCTTTTTGTTAGTCAAGGCCAAAAACAAGGCCAGGGAGTTTGTTCTTTTGAACATACTCGACAATGTTTCTCGTGAGAGAGAGGTTGCCGAGTATAGTTCTCCCTATAACGGTGGCTGCTTGCGTGGGGTTAATGATGTCTCCAAGAGCAAACGACAGCTTGTTAGTTACAGATTTCATATACATTTTGTAATTAATGTTCAAAAGCGATATTGGCGATGTCGGACCTGTTTCCCTTCTTGTAAAGGAAAGTGATAATGCCGGAGCGCATGGACTTCCGCGTGAACTCTTCCCTGACTATGACGTCACACAAGTATTGACTGAGCCCTTCAAAGAAAGGTTTGTAAAACTCGGTTGTGAGCTCGTCAGAGCCCGGTGATTTTCCTTTTTCGAAAGACTACAGACCTTTTTTGAGTCCTTTAAGGGTGGGAGGACTTTCCCACTTCTCGAGGGAAGTAGCAGATATTCTTGCTCTTTTTGTTTTGGACAGCATGATGTCTTGGATGCCATTACTGGTTTTCTCAAACACAGAGGTATAAAGGTGAGAATTCAAATGTTGAACTGCTGCTAGAATTTTACCTGGCTTGCGAGTCACGTTACCAGCTTTCGTGATCACCTAGGGAAGGCATTGAGGGTCTGCGCATTTGAATTTATAAGAGTTCAAGAAAGTTTTGGAGCACTTTTCATCAGTAGCGTCCTTATGGATTCCACTGAGGACAAGGTCCTTGTTGGTTTCCACATAAGCCATATCCTTAAGTTTTTGTTGAAATTCCTATATCATCGTAGTAAGGTCAAGCTTTTCATCAACTTTTTTGAGGAGATTCCTCAAGCATTTCCGGAGACGATTGCGGACCTTCATATCGGCTTTCTTTTTTGCCGACAAGTATTTTTGAGCGCAGTCCTTAATTATAGCTTTCTCATCATCCCACCATTGGTCTAACAGAAGGAAGGGTTTAGTTTGCTGCCATTTCTTCCACACTTTTAGCAGAACGGTGGAGAAATATCCATGTTTCAGCAAGTTGTAATTGAAACGCCAGGTTCCTTTGCCTCTGGCCTGGTTGGTGTAGTGACGCACTAATTTAACACGAAAAAGGTGGTCCAAAAGAAAGTTAGGGATATGACTAACAACAACCTTTGGTAGCATCTCACTTCTGCAATACATGCGACCAATTCTAGTTTGAGTGCCAGTAGCAGAATGGAAAAAAGTAAATTTTGTTTTGTTAGGGTGTGTGTGTTGCCAGGAATCAACCATGCTGTAGCGAAGAAGAATAGCTCTTAAGGAGTCTTGAGAAAGACAAAAATAAGATTTTGAAAAAGGTTTTCTATCATTAGAATTCAGAGTCATGTTAAAGTGTCCGAAGAGAACTATCTCACAATTGGCGTTGTGGAACTCTTCCAATTTGTCTTTTAATGATTCGAGAAGCAAACTCCTTCTTATTATTGGTATTATTTGTTTGAACGCAGCTATGAGATAGCACCTATCCGGATCAAAGAGCACCTTGTCAACAGGCAGAGTATTTTGTTTTGCCAGAACAACAATGCCAATAGAATAGTGACCCTCCAAGGGACAGGATAATTTTCCCATTCCAGGCTGTTTGAATGGCCGGAAGATCAGGCACGCCTAGGTGGCCTTCCTGCAAGAAGTTAAAAGTACAATTTGCCTTTTTAACGTAAAAAAAATAGCGTCCCGCTTGGTGCTGTTCTTCAAGTCAGACACATTTAAATTGAAGACATTAAAGGGGCACTGTCAAGGTCTTGGGTTTTTTCCTTGACTCTAATCGCATATGGGCACCAAAGAGCCAAACTTCTTTTTCCAAAACTGTTTACTTTGGGAGACATGTCAAAAAACATTTTTTACTGAATATTATTTTTACTCTAAAAATAATAAAATCGTTAATCAAGAAAATTTTTCATCTTTTTTCTGATTGGTTAACATTTTGTTTAAAAGGAAGACATGTTATTTATTTTCAGAAAAGAAAAAATTCCATTCATTTCTGTCCGCAGTTGCATCCTATTGCAAATAATTATGTAAAAACACTGCTGTTCAAGTGTAATAAATTGTGGCAGCTCCAAAATGACAACTTTTCGTATCAAACTAAAAAAGCTCTTTTTCAGGATAATAGGGAAGCATTTTTGGAAGACAAAAAACTAATTAGTGAATACCATGATCTGCTCTACCTGATGGGGAAAAAAACTCAACCTCGACAGTGCCTCTTTAAGCTATGCATAATAAAACACTAAACATATAAACAGTGAAAAAACTACAAACATATTCTTACTCAGTGGTGGTGGGCTCTGGAGGTGGAGGTGGAAGCCCCGTGTTATGCTTTTCTTTGTCCCTTTGTTTCGAATATAATCCTACTGTGGTAAAGTGTTTGAGTTGCAATACGAACGTTGTAGATGGTCTACTGGAGGTGTCGAGTTTCTTTGCAATTCATTCTTTTTATGATGTATCTTGGGCGTCAATACAGCCCCTATGGAATCTTTCGGATGTAGGGCAGCAGTGGAGATTTTTCCAACAAACCTTAAAAAGTGTCGTTGGAAGTGCTAGGCAGTGTTTACTTTGCTACTGTGTTGTTTGGCATAAGGTCAGTGGTGCTGGTTGTATGCTTGAGAGACTGGATGGAGGTGGATGGTGTGGTGAGGAGCGACGAGTGAGAGACTGCTGGTGTCAGTGTTCCACCCAAGGATTGGTGGTGAGTATTTTGGTCTGTGTCGCGAGAGTTATCGTACCTGTTGATACGTAATGTGGTAAGGTCGGCTCTCACTGGTGGAGCGGTGATATCATCCTCGGCAAAGCTCAGATCCTGTAGTTCATTTGTGCTCATGTCCTCAGTCCCCAGGGGGGGGGGGCTGAAAGTTAGTGTTCATGTTTGTTTTTGGTTCGTTGTTGGGTGAAGGTGAATTGTGGGAGGTTGTTGGTTGTTGTTGATGTGCCCGTCTTCATGGGTATGCCGCTGACGGCGCTCATGACAGTAAAATATTTGCCTTTTGAAATGAAGTGAGATCAGGAGATTTTTATGACTTTGAAGGAAAGGTGGTATCTCCCTCAATTCGCAATTCGACATAAATCTAAATTTGTGTTTTCCTATGAAAATGTCGTCGTCAGGTTTGGGCATTGAGGAAACAGACAAACCCCCTGCACTTGCCATAGTCTGCTAACAGGTGGGTTATTTTACCGTTCGGAATAGAGTCCCAACAATCAGTGCGCATATAGATTGATTTACTTGCCTTTCTGAGATAAATCGGAAAGGAGGCCTGTGGGTTGTGGATGTTTGTCAGCTGCCTCTTAGGATAAAAAAAATCGCAAATTTTAGCTAACCAGTAGCTCTAAGTGAATGTATATCACCTTTACGTTTCACCTTGTTGTTTCATTCAGCTGAGTATTGTGGTAAGCGTGACTTGTCCTGGTGACTCTAAGTCAAGAGGACTAACTTGATGGTTGCCAAGAGTTCCTCAGCAGCCTCGACCTTCGCCTTTCTCTGTTCTTTCGCCATTACTGATTGGTGTTGTTGTTGTTGTTGGTGTTGTCACTACTATCAGCTGATGAGTTGGTGGTGTTGGTGTTGTCGTTGATACTAACGGTAGTGTGTTGCATAAGATTTCTGGTAGCAGTTGATGCCATAATTACGATGAAAATAAAGTACAATGATACAAATAAAATATATAATTAAATCAAATAAACTCCGAAGGGGTACCAGCCAAATCTTGAGAATAAAAATAAATGCTTTTTTCGAAACAGTTTTTCAATAAGATGGCTACACCACGTTCTTTATCCTTAAAATTATTCCAAAAGGCAATTCCAGGCCAATTTTTTGACCAGGTTTTTATATCAGAAAAATCACCATGAGTCTCTTGTAAGCAAAAAATATCATAAGTCACAATTGGAGAACTCAAAAATATCTACCAAAGTAAAGTTATAATCAAAATAAAACTATATTTTTGTTTCAGCAGAAAATAAAAAGACCTAAATCTAATAACTGAAAATTATTTTTGTAATAGTAAAAAGTATACACCCTAGGCCATAAAACCTTTTTCATTGGAAAAAGTAGTAAAAAATCAAAATATTTTATTATGGAAAAATAAATAGAAAAACCAGCTAGCGATATAATGAATAAGAGTGCTTTCAATATAATTTGTAAATATTCTCGTAACAGAACTTTTTATGCTACTTATCTAATGGTACTCAAATCAACGAAGGACAGTTAAGCGAGAAATTCACAGAGTACACCAAGGCAGAAACACTTACACAGGCATATGATATTGTTTTTTCTAATTACTAAGTCACTGAAGACTGCTTTATGAAATCCGAAATTAGACTTTAAGAAACGGCACTTAGACTATTAGACGTTGCGAGAAGTTACGGAAGACACTGAGTGAATTCGATTTCGGAAGGCTGAGAATGCAAAGCTGATGACTAACTGACTGGGCTATAGGCGCTTGGCAGTTAGTCGTGCGAAAAAAGTTTTATTAAGGCTACAAAACGCTATAGTTGTTAAAGGCAAAAACGCTAATTGAAATATAAGTCTAGGAGATTAAAAAGTTAAAAAGTTTGAAAGTTAATACATCTTGGTATGAGAAAAATTTATTCTAAGAAACCTAAAAAAACAGTAATGAGGACCTTTAGATAAGCCTTAACTAGGTAAATATAAAAAATATTTTGAATTGGCGTTGCCGTTTGTAGATACGTCAAAGTTAGATACCGTAATTGATTCGTTTATATTTTTTAAAAAAACTATGTTACAATTAGAGTTTTAAAAGTGTAGCCCTTTTCTTATAAAAAGTTATTTACTTATTTCGAAATTCAAATTTAATAA
>JANSTP010269369.1:0-19888 GCA_025330745.1 Cladonema radiatum | reverse complement strand
TTGTCATATAACCAAATACTTTTCAAGACTTTTTGTCATATAATTGTCATATATTAGAATAAAAAAGGTCATATATTTATATATTTTCAGCTTAGAATTTGCCTGGGAGGCTTGTATTATTGGTAAACTCTCTATTAATTTTGAAAAATTGTAGTCTGATTAGATTTTAATTTTTATTTTCAGAAAAGGAGTATGCCATAGATAATGATGAATGTAAGAAGAATCCCTCGTTGCCTTTCTGTCATGGTGGTGGTAGGTGATATTTGATACTATTTATTAATCATTTAGTTCCAGTTTTTCATATTATCAGGATGGGAGAAATCAATTTTGAAAGCTGTACTTCAACATACAGGGCTTTAAAATTTCAATTACGCTAGGATATTTTGTTCAAGTTTGTACATGTTAGTAGGTCTAAAAGCATGTTACACATAGGAATATTTAGATAATTTACTGATACTAGAGATTAGTATGATTGCACAATAGATATTGAGCGTACAGAGTTTTGAGTAATTGTAATTAGGTTGAGGTATATCTTTTATTATTTTGTTGCCTGTTTCTGTATCTGATGAGTACATTCATAATGACTGCATACATAATGACTACATACATATTAACTGAAACAAAAGGTATAGAAGGAAAAAAAGAAATAAAAGCAACGCTCTGAATTCACCTCGGCAATCAGCAATTGCCGACATGAATGCCGGCAATGCCTATTTTTTTATACCCTCGGCAAAAATCTGCCGAGGCAAAATATTGTTCAATTACTGTTTAGAATGTTGAATTTGCCACAAGAAGTAATTTGACAACATTAACTAAGAGAAGATAAGAAAAACACTTACTTTTTAGTATTTATACTCACCTATTTATCATATTAGAAAAAGCAAAATCAAAATTGCTGAGACATAAGGAAGACTTGCCGAGGTGAATATCAGTTAGCAGTTAATATCAGTTATCATTTTTGTCGAGGCACTTTTTTGCTAATTCAGAGCACTATAAAAAGATCTACATGGACAATATTTTGAATAAATGTGACAAAACATTGAATTCTGAAAGAGACATCAATCAGCATCTAGAAATTATTGTTGGCGATGTTGAAAACAAAGAACGTTGTTAGAGAAAAAGAGATAAGAGCAAGTTAATGAAAGATTAAGTTAAAAACAGCTAGATAAAGTTATCTTTTATCAGAAAATTAATAATTATTGGGCTGTGTTACTAGGCGTACAGAATTGCGTGTCACTACAGGATTAACTGTTACGTACAGGATTACGCGTTACGTTTTAATTATTGGGATTAGGATTAACAATGCTTTGGTTAATGCAAAAAATTATCAAAATAATAATTTACAGACTTTTTCCGTAAACATAAGTTTTTAACTGCCAAAAATTTTATTGTTCTGCATCAATAAAATTTTTGTTAACGAATTCTGTATTTGGTAAAAAGTTAACAACAATAGTACAAGAAAAAACTTCATATATTTTAGGAAATCCTTTGTTCCTTGGAATCTATTGATTTTGATTTGATTTTGCTGACAGTGTTTCATAGGGATTTTATGTGGACTTGTCTTAGACAAGTTTTTTAGATTTATTTATCAGAGTCTGCATGCCACTTACAAATATCTAAAGCGTTTCATATAAGAAATGCGAAACTTTTCAGTTATTGGTTAAAGTTAATATCAAAGTTAGATTTGTCAGTATTTCTATGAAAATTGTTGCTGGGTAAATCGTAAGCACTCAGTGATAACACATATGATTATAATTGATTTTTTGAAACAAAAGAGGGGACCAACAAAAACAAAAGGGCAATTTATGACACTCAATAATATCATACAGTTCAACTTAATTTAATGAATAAAATAGTCGAAGGAATCAACCATGTGAAAGACATGATATGAAGGCACTTTTTTTATTAAGTTTAAGTTATTATTCATTTTGCACAACTTTGGATTTGTGGCCAGAGACTAGGGAAAATAGCCATTCAATAAGAGAAGAGAAGATAAAAAAGGAAGAAAGAAAAAGAATTATTTTTTTCCTTCATTTGCGTTTCAAACGTTAATTATTACTTGATGCACATTTTGTCAATATTATCAATATTGTCAATTTTGTCAATAACAATGATGAATTTTTAGCAAGTTTGAAATCATAAGTTGTTATTGGAACCTAAAGCTTTTTTTTGGCAATTTTCTTTATTGCACATGCAACTGGGGTCTGGTATCAGAGACTTTGCTGATAATTGTAAAAAAGCTATGAGAATGTCTTACCTGGCTGAAGCAATAAATCTATGATGAGGACAAATGAGTTTTTGCACAAAATTGAGGGAGGTCATTTCCTAATTTTTTGGAAGGTTGTTTCTGAGAAAATTAACTGATGTTTATTCCATCACCAAACAAAAGTGTTTGCTAGAACACACTTCTAAAAAAGCAGTATGGGTGGTAATTGATAATTTAACTAAAACTAAAACAATTCAAGAATTGAAGGGTGTGTCATGGTTGTTACCAATTAATTAAGTTAACTATGTTACATGTATTTCATAGTGCATTCAAATTTTGGAAGCACAATGGAGTCACGTTTTGAAGCTAATTGTGTAGCTATTGCTAGGAACACGTTGAGAAAGAGATAACACCTATGAAGACATATAAAAGTCTGGCCCAACGAATCTAGACGGCCAGTGGGGGCTCTTATTTATAGTTACATATTGATAAATGCAGTAGCAAATAATAACTTTTAAAAAACAGTTCAGCCTATTTGTGATCCAACAAATAAAACATTTGGGCAGGTTTTTACTGCTCCTTTATATGATCCTTTTACTGGTCGTTTTAGCTTCTCAGTATACTTTCTAATCAATGCACATTGTCTTAAGGTGCAACTGGTTATTAAACAAATAGCCATCAAAAAATATATAGTGAAATTGATAGTATGATTCAATCTTGGATGGATTGACTGATAAAGGTTTTGTTGGCATGCACCGCAGCCGAGTTCCTACTGAGGATGACCCTGCACGTGTTGTGCTACTGCAGTTAGTCTAGGAATAAGGGTTGAAACTACTGTAGTATATTGAGCTAAGCCTTGTACGTTTATTTGGAATAGTGGCTTTGATGTACCAAGATGGCAATTGATACTGTGTTTTGGAAACAGTGAGAGAGTTTCCAATTTTCATATTTATCTTAAGGTGTTTGAGATGTTTTCGATTTTGGATTGGATTAGTACGTTCTGTTTGTTGTTTTATTGACTGGTTGTCAATAAGTTTTAATATATATATCTAAAAGAACTTTGACAGTTCAACCTCTCACTAAGAAGCAGCTTTCAAAGCATTTTTGAATCAAGTTGATAGTTTTGTTAAAGAATCTTTTTTTTTTTTTTTTTTTTTTTAGAACCATGAATATGTTGAAAAAAGTAAATGCTAAGCAGTATTGAGACCAAACATTCCCCAAAATACAACCAACTCAAAGGACTGACCCAGCAAAAGTGCTCCTCATAGCCTTTAAATTTTTCCAAAATTTGGACTAATTTGGTCACTTCTAGGCATTAAAAACTAAAAAGTTTTCTCCTTCCCCCAATCATGGTGGGCACCATTTTAAAAACAACTTTAGAAACTCCAGTTTTGCTTCCCCCACACACAGACAAACACACACACACACACACACACACACACACACATTTTCAAACTAATTTCTCGGCTCTTGAAGTAACTTGGCATGTATATAAACTAGATGAGTTTTATAGCATTTTATCTGGATGTAATGTGTATATGACATTGACATGATTAATTATCTACAAAAGGCTTATAAGGATCTCAGTCATTCATAATTGGCATCATTTGAAAAGAGGTGTAATAGTTTCCAAAAGATGAGAAGTGGCTGGATGTTTCATTTATTTTTGTGGCTACTGGCTGACATTTTACCGTATGGACATGGTAACTTATCTTGTGACCAATATACTAAGATTTCAGTTTAAACCCTTAATTTTACTGCTCAGCCCAAATGTTCTCCCAAAAGGTAGTGTCCGCTGTATTTTTGGTATTTTAGATTTTTCATTCATATTCACCACCTTAAAAAAATATGAAAAGTGGTTTTTATTTCATCTTAATCCGATTTTTGCTCCCGAAGTTATTAATGCTTGAATATTTAAAGATTTTTAGAAGATTTTGAAAATTGCTAAAAATCTATGACTCATCACTAAATTTATGCTGTCATCAAAAGCCTTCAAAGTTTTTGCTCTAACATTAAAGTCCTTGCGACTAAAAAAGTAATTACCTTTTTATTAAACAGCTTTTTCCATTTGTAATATTCCGTTAAAAGAAATCATTTTCATAACAATTTCTGAAGATACAATTTTTTGGTCCTAGGACTAGGCCCTTTTCCAGAATTAGACTTTCTTGATTTTCGTGGACTGCTAATATATTTTTTATTTGTCTTTGGCTTTTTTGTTTTCTACTGTAGTCCAAACGCTAAAACCATTCTCATCTAACTCAAAATTATTGTGCTTACATATTCAGGGCATCTGGACCAAAAGCTGAAAAGGACCCAACCCTAGTGAACCAAAATTGATTTTTGAAAAAATGAGGCAAAAGTATACATCTTTTGAGAAAATTTTTGTTTACAAAATATTATCTATTCAAAAATTATAATGATCTTAATATTTGAACAATTTCCCAAGGCACTTGATGACATCACCTAATTTGTCAAAAAGTTAGATGGCAATAACTTTTGCTTTGGACATCAGATTAAGATGAAATAAAAACCAGTGTTCATAATTTTTTAAGCTCTTTAATACAGGCTAAAAACCTGAAATATCAAAAATATAGCAAACACTACCTTTAACATTGACATAAACATATCAAAAAATAAATTTTTAAAAATTATAAGAGCAACCTTGAAAAAAAAATTGAAAAGTAATGGGAGAAGAAATTGATTACTAAGATCATATTATATTTCTTTGAAATTAACAATGTCATTCTAAATATTGATTAAAAGCAAATAGCCAAACCAAATAAAAATTATACAAGCTTTACAATCTTGTTGGTAAAATTTTTTTCTATCTTTTTTAATTCATGGGAAAGCCTTGTGGCTGATAAAGAGTACCTTCCACTTTTTGAAAGGCATCTTGCTGTTTGATTTGCTTTTTTCCCTCCTACTTTCCTTTTGCTCAACTCTTGCTCTATGTCTTCTTTCTCTATTTACGTTTTGTTGATGTCTTGACACTGTTTTATTTAGTATTTATTGGAAGATAATAAAGACTTTTGGAACAGATTCTTTATTGTATACTCTAGTCCCAAATTGTAAATGCACACTGCTAAACTGACTGACGGTGATGTAGCTGCCTGACAGATGAATTGGACTTTTTCTTTGGGGAATATTGACCAAAGAACATTATTAAAGGATTCATTGGCATTTTCATTTGCCACTTTTTTACAGCCCTCCAAAAAATATTTTCTTTTGCAAGGTTGTGAAAGACAGGAGTTATTACTTTTATTATTGCTTCACTGAGAGGGATTTTTAAGTGGTCTTTATAGATTAGTAGTGTTCACAATGTCACGTTTGTAAGTGTACCAGCTTTTTTCAGCTTGTGGACTGTGGTTGTGCTTTGGATTTTCAAGTGTGTTACTGTGGTGGTCTAATATAGCCCAGGTTTCTTCTGCCTTTTTTGCTATATTACCCTCATTGTTTCCTTTCATAAGGCTGTCAACATTTTGAATTGGGTCAATTCTTGCCATTTTCAATCTTTTGCGACCACTAATGCCTTTCCCAAATACTAGTTTTTTTCCATTGAGTTCTTTTAAAACCCACCTCTAGTTCATTACCATATGCTTTGTCATGTGATTGATGCATTCTTCTCTATGAATAAACAGTAGTGGTCCGTAAGGTCTCCCCTTGTCCACTGCAGAGTAGGCACTACTATTGCCATCTCCAATGAAAGGGTTGTAGCAATCTTGATTTTTAATTGCAATCTTGATTGTGTTTGATAACGACATCTAGGTAATCAATCCCTTTCAAAATACCTTTTTTCTTCTTTTTTTCTATCGCATCGATTGCAAATTCTACATTTGAAAGCGATATCCAGCACCTGAAACTATATCTATTGCTGAAACTGTGTTGTGATTTGCTTTCCAACCACTTGAGCACCACGATCCATTGAAACTTGTTGGAATGTCAACTGTCTCTAGAGATTTTCCACTCTCATCACTCTCTCTGTGGCTAACATATTTTCACTACACATTTCCAAAGGTTTTTCTTCCTAATATTTTACGTGTTTTTGTAAGTTGTTTTTGTGTGAGTGGGAGAAAAACTTTTTCCAAATACCTGCTTTAATTTTTGCTGGTAAAAAAAAAAGTCTCCTGGACTCACAACCATTGGCACAAAAATACAAAAATTTTGTTCCTAATTTGGCACTGAAGTTTTTTGTTGCTTTCATAGTTATTTGTTGATTGCAGTTTTTTGAAACAGCTGACTCTATCAACGATGCAATTAAATTATCAATACTAGTAATCCAGCATTCCAGTAAATATTCATTTTCTTCGTCTCAAGATAAATCACTTTCTTTGGAATTTATTTTGTTGTAAATCTTTTTTTGGCTTGCGGATCTGACGTTTTTCAGCCCACGTTTAAGCTGGCAAACCGAATTTCTTAGTTGAAATTCCTTTTCTTTTCTTGCTACGAGCAAACAATTTATGGCAATATGAAGTAATGATTTTTATCTGTGATGGTATTTATATAAAAATCAACAAATAAAATTACTCTCTATTTGCAACTAAAAGTTATGAATTTGTCTTTCTTGTCTTTCCTTTCAGATTTGCTGAAAAATTGCAGTTTCTCTAGTTTCTCAGTTAAAAATGTATTCTCTTGTGAAAAAGAATATGCTTTATATATCTCAATTATTGTCTCTAGTGTAATTGTGCCAATGCAACAGAAGCAAAAAGGGGGAATTTAAGCCAATTCTGGCTCCATCCAAATTTTAAAGAATGACATTCTGGACTATAAAGAATGGCGTTCTTTTGCCATCCAAACTGGCATTCTTTCCTTTTCACACCATCCAAAGTATGTTATACTTTTCTTTTGTACACCATCCAGTATACCATACTTTTTTTGGCACGCCATCCAGGATGCAATACTATTTTTTGCACAGCATCCGAAACGCCATACTTTTGTCATCCAGAATGCCATACTTTTACCATCCAGTATGCCATACTTTTGCCATCCAGAATGCCATACTTTTAACATCAAGAATGCCATACTTTTGTCATCCAGAATGCCATACTTTTACCATCCAGTATGCCATACTTTTAACATCAAGAATGCCATACTTTTACCATCCAGAAAGCAATACTTTACCATCCAGAACGCCATACTTTATCATCCAGTATGCCATACTTTTACCTTTCAGTATGCCATAATTTTTTCTTCACACCATCCAAAAATGAAGACAATGAATTCCCCTTTTTCCCTTCTGTGGACATTCATCAGAAGAGGTGTGATTTCTTTTTCTCACGTGATAGTTGAAATACGAGCAAGACATTACGTCACAAAATAGAAAATTCCAAGTAATGAATGATCTAGAAAAGAATTCAATTTTCTAAAAACACTAGTCAACTCCTTAAAACAATTGGAATTATTTTATCAAAAAAAAAAAAAATTCGCTAAAATTTTGCAAAAATGGTTTTTCACTATCCTTAACAACTGACTTATTAATTTGGCAGAGTTGTCATTGGTAACCAGGTTAACGAAAATCTTTGAATACTAGTCTCCTTTGATGATTATAGTCTTTGGACATGAATTTGGCCAGCTAATACCCTCATCATAGTTTTATTAGTGTTTTGATCTCCCTTCGAATTTTAATTTCAAATTCATATTTGATTTGATCTTGATTTTGTTAGCATTTGCTTTAATTTTGACTTTGAAATTTTGTCAGTATTTGATTTGATTTTGTTCAGAATTTTGGATTGAATTTAAAACTGTTTTGAGTTCTGGTTGTTTGTTTTTAGTTTTATTTTGATTTTGATTTGAATTCTGTTTTTTTTCTACTTCTTTAGTTGGAATGTTAGTCACTACAGATGCTACTTTGGGTGATAGTGATTCAATTTTTAGTAGTGTAAAGGCTTAGCTGCAATGCCTTATCCAATGCCATGTAGTAATCACCTATTTGGTCTAACAAACAATGTTTTATAACAAATTTTTCTTAATGTAATGACTTGTGAATACCCTTTTTAAGCTCATGTTTCCTTATCAAAATAAGCCTGTTATGAATTGAAGTATATAATTATGTTACTTTTATTGCCTTTCTTTTATGATCAAGAATTGATACTGAGAAATTTATTAAGTTTTTTTTAGATATTTGTGTCCAGTTTTTGCTTAAATTGCTTCCATCATAATTAATGCTCCTGCCATGAAAGATGGAAGGTTTTACATTTCGGTTATTGGATTGACCCCAAGCAAGCATTTTTGAATCAATATACTTATCAAAAGTTTTGGTGTCCTCAAAATTTGTATACCAACCAAGAAAATTGTTTCTAATAACTTCTGATGATAAAATGTGTAGCTGCATATTGTCATTTAAAGATTTATATTTTATTAGATGGACTAGTGCCTACAGATGAAAATAAGAGAGCAGCGACAACAGAAGCATTCAGGATTTGGGATGCTCCCATATACTATACAATTAATAATGCCTTCACTAATAGTAAGTAATTACTTTTTATTGCAGTTTCTATACATAATTAGCCCTAACAACTTGCCACAGGTTCAAATCTGTTACAAAATGAAATCAAACTCAGTATGAAACTCTGCTATTAAAAGTTGGTACACATATGCCCCACATAATTTTTAAAAAAATTATATAGCTTGACCAATACATTATCTTGACCTGTCTTGACTAACCTAACTTCAGTTATTAGATTTGTGGATCGAAGATGCTTCCCAAGGCCATGGAAACCACTTAAAAATGGAAGCTTTCCATAAATTTTGTTTGGGATAATTCTAGAACTTATAGTTAAATGTTAATTTTTTACTTATCTTCTAATCATTCTCAAAACATTAAAAATAAGGTCTAGAAGGAACTGGGTTTCCAGGTCAATACAATGTTTCAGTGTCTTACAAGGCTTTGTGCAGCCGATAATCAATCAATTAATGTGAATTTACCAGTTTGGGGCAATTAATACTAATTGCTTGAAAAGATATCTTTATTATAAATGCATATCTGTATCTTGGTGAGTTATGTTTTTTGTGATTGTCAATTTGATTTGATGTGATGTTCAATAATTTTTTTTCTGTTCAAACAACCATTAATTCCATTTATGAGAGGAAACACCATAGGTGAAGGCTTTTGCTTATTTTCAATAGAATGCAGAAGTTAATTTTTATAGATTTTGTTTCCAAAAAGGAACCCATTTGTTTCTGTGAGTTCTAAGAAACGATAGTTTCATAATAATGTTGAGGTATTCTCTTTTTTGCAATATTTTGTTTACCTCATTGACTTCTGTCTTCCCTGTCTTCTTTGTTTATAAATATAAAAGAAACAAACTTCTATATTGTTTGATCTGAAACCTAAACCCAAAGACAGTATTCTTTTGGTGCACTAAGCTATTCACCAACATGCTATAGTTGATTCTATGGTTCTAAGATTTTGTCTCCATTCGTTAAACTAATAATTTACATGCTAAAATGGTTTTCTGAATCAAAATTAGCTTACATTGTCAACTGGTAAGTTACTAAGAAGATTTTTTCCATTTGAGAAGATTGGTTCTATATTTTCTTGATAATATAGACTTTACCCTATTGTTCTGTGGGATACTTCCGGAGTTATGGACAATATCCGTTAAAGTTTTCTAAAGATAGAAAAGGGAGTAAATTGAAAGGTTTCCGGAGAGTACGTTCTAAGTTTTAGTGGATGTATTTAAAAATTGCCTTAGGTAAATTCTTAGATTATTGCATATCTTTCTTTTTTCTTCCTTTTGGCTTGAAATTTTGTGCCTCCATAATTTGCAGAGGTGTGCTTGCATCTTTCTCGAAGAAAAAATTTAGCCTTCCTATTTATAAGCTACCATTTTTGGCGTAAACCAATCAAATTTATTCTTTGTGTGGAGTTGTTGAGAAATGGAAAGTGAGTCCAGTGAGTCCAGTGAGTGAGCTAAGCAGATTGAAGCAGTTTGTCCTTTTGGACTTTTGGATTATTATATATATAGCTAGGTACATAAGTCAGCTACAAGTTAAGCAAACCAGAATTATAAGAGTTGAAGATGGTGCCACCAGCTTTATGAAAAACTAGCTACCTTGCATGTTCTTGGAGGATGATTGATATATAATGTGACAGTATGAACCTCAAAACTGACGATTAAACTACAAAGCAGAAAAGAAGCTTTGAATTGGTTAGAGATTCAGATCTCAACTATTTTGTAACATGGGAGGGAGCAGCAAGCTTTAGAATAACTGTTTTTGGTGGAATGTTGAACTTTTGTGGAATCAAATGCATGAATTGATTTGAACATCATTCATATTGTTTGATGAATAAATTGGTCAGAACAACAGAAACATATTTCAAAAGTTACATAAAGGTTGTGTGTTGCCCAGAAACTATTGATTGTCAATGAATTAGCATGGAACGTTATACTTATGTTTCAATAATATGTTTAGAGCATTCTGTTTCATATAACATACAAATAACAAGAGACATTGTGTCGAAAAACGTTTATTGAGTTAGTTAGTAAATTTTGAATATCGAATGAATTATAATGAATTAATGCAAAATGGTCAAATAATTTTTTCATTAAAAATTGTAAATAAATGTGGTGCGCTATCAACAGACTTCTGATGACAATGCATAGGAAGAAATTAATCTAGAACATTGTCTTTATCGTTTTGATGGACAGCGTTAAAACTTTGAGAAAATTGTTTATTTCATTAGTTGCAAATAACATGTTGTGAATGGAAAGACTTTTTTTGAGTTTGCGAATTAATTTGGAACATGTGCAATGTTTTGATGGAATAAATTCAGAACATTTGAATAAATTGTTCATTCAAAAGTTGCAAATGAAGATTGGTACCTATTAAAAGACTTTCGTCATGTGCGAATGAACGAGAACATTATCCATGTTGTTTCGATGAATAAATTTGGAGCGTTCAAGCAAATTGGCTCTTTCATAAGTTATGAATAACATGGTGTCATGTTGAAGGACTTTTATCGACTCAAAGAATTCATTTGGAAGATTAACCATATCATTTCAATGAATAAGTGGTCGTATTGTATACCATTCAAAGCCTAACTTTATGCTGCTTACAAAAAAGAACTACCTTATGGGTAAAAAATCAATCCTTAACAAGTTGTGATTGTTTGAACCTGATACATTGAAAACTAAATATCATAGAAATACTCTTTATATGTTAAATAGAATGCTTACTTTTCTAGACACTGACATAAAAATTACTCCATGAAAAAGCAAAAAGCTTTCAAATAATTCTTTTTCATATGACACTAAATATTGGTATGATTATTGCTTCTTCACAAAAGTAACAATTCACAGTAGCAACACACAAAGAAAATGGATTTATCAAGAACAAATTGAAGTCAAAGAAGGAGTTCTTTTCAAGAAAGTGTAAAAAAATGAAGTGAAAATAAATAAGCAAATAAAAATTATTTAAGTCATTTAGTAGAGTTTTTGCATAAGTCTGTTTTTTTTTCTTTGTTTCTTTTCCTTTCCAAATTATGATACATCTATATCGTAATCATATCTTTTACAAATAAAGTTATTTGCAATATTACATGCGTATCTAAAGGGGGTAGAAATGCAGGACCTATAGAAGGCAGAATTGCCTTATCGCTAGGCCTTTTATGGTTGAAGTTATTAATTAATTTCCCTCATGTGACATTCAGAATGCTATGAATAATTATGAAAAAAAGATTTTTCAAAAATATTTCAGATCAGAGTTTTCATCATGTAGGATTTTCTTGAGGAAAGTTTTGAGTTTGAGTTTACTTTCTTCATTTTTTAGTTCTATCGGGACAAAAGAGTTCCAGATGTAAAGACCTCTATATCTCATTGAAAACCTTGTGACAGACAATTTTAGGTTTGGCAGTTTATAGCTATCTTCAGAATTCTTTGTTGGATATTGATGAAGTTGGCTTCGAATTGGTTTCTTAGTATTTCTGGTGCTACTCCAGATTTGCATGGAAACATTAATTGTGAACACACATGCTTTATTGTGCTTTTTATCTTCTTAAGCTTTGTTTGGCAAGTGCTTCACCATACAACATTTCCATAATTAATATATGAATTTATGAATGTAAAGTAAAGGCTTCACATTAAATTGGTATTCAAAATAGAGTGAGTTTTATATAAAATCCCTAAATTTTTCGATATTTTGCTATCAATATTTTTTATTTGTTCATCCTGTTTTAAATATTAATCAATTATAATCCCCAAGAACTTGGTTTTTTCAACTCTACTTATGACTTCAACAACTTCCTCGGTAACGGACGCGTTTTTGCAGCTCATCTGTTTTTTATCTAAAAAATTTTCAAAAAATCATAAAAAACTGTATACATAGCTATAGAATTTTAACAATTCTCTGAGCATTGACAGAATTTGTGCAACGTAGCAAGATACAAAGTCTTTTCAACAAATCGCACTCGAAAACACATGAGCTGGAGGTTATGGATGCAAGTATAACAGAGATACATTCACCAACCCGGCGTCTGAACACCGATTCACCTTTACCAGCACAGAACGGAGATATATCAACTCCAAATGTTATTAGATTACCGTGTAACAAACAATGCGTAAAATATATGACCACAATGCAAGATCATATCAAATTTCTAGAAAAACAGCTAGTGGATAAGGAAAGCAAACATGAAAAAGAAGTTTCATGGTTAAAACAGTGAATTGGAAAACAAGATAAGTTAGTTGAAGAGCTGATAAGTAAAATTCAGATGAATCTACCAGCTCCAGACTGTTATAAGTACAAAGATGTACAAACATTGGAAGGCGAGTACAAAACTCCGAAAAAAACCTATAAACCTCGTTTACCAGTAGTCTACAGAGATATTCCTGTTAGCCAAAACCAATATGACATATTAGCGGATGAAAGAGAATCGGGTGAAGTCGATTTCGAAATTATCGACAATGGAACATCATTTGACAATCAAACGAATCATCGCAAACAAAAAAGAGCATACCAAAATAAACCACAACAGCTGAGACTTGTTCCTGAACATCGAAGTTATGCTGAGGTCACGAAAACAGGCACAAAGATATGCGTAATTGGGGATAGTCATTTGAGTAGGATTAAAAAGAAAATGTTTAGAGAATCCGTGAAAACCGGTTTTTCTTATATTGAATCATATAGTGGTATAAAGTCGTCAAGGTTGTGTTATTTCGTGGACATTGTGATTCCCGAAGATCGCCCAGATATCGTGGTCATACATGTTGGCTCAAATGACGTTGTAAACAGAAATTTGGATACTTTCCAAAACAGTAACGGAAAGCAGGATTTGGTCGAACGCATAATTGAAATAGGAAGAACTTGCAAAAGATACGATGTTCGTTATGTTGCCATCTCGTCACCACTTGTTAAAATATTGTTTGCTTTAACGAGAATCATTAGAGAGGTAAATGATCTTCTTCAAGCGTCATGTTTGGAAAACAATTTTCTTTTTATTTCGAATGACCATATTAACAGGCAATTTTTATCGAATGATAGGGTTCATTTGAATGAAAGTGGGATTCAATTATTTGCTGAGAATTTAGTAAGCTTTCTGAATTGTGGTTATAATATAGCAGATTCAAATATTAATTATCGTGAAAATATTTATAGAGGCACTACATGTGAGTATTGACTATATGAGGACTTAGGTACGCGTGTCAGTATTGGGGAAGATAGTAGTTATAATCCTTTAAAAGATCTAACATTGAGGAATAAAGACAAGATAATGATAGGAAATCTAAATATTAACTCACTCAGCAATAAATTCGACATTTTACTTGTGCTATTAGATGGCAATTTAGATATTTTAGTTTTAACGGAAACTAAGCTTAATGATACTTTTCTGACAAATCAGTTTAAGATGCCTGGGTTCTCGTTGCCTTTTCGCATAGACAGAAATAGAAATGGGGGAGGTGTCATGATATTTGTTCTTCAGGATATTCCTTGCAGACTTTTGGATTCCAGTATAAATGAAACTTATGAGGGAATACTTATAGAAGTAAATTTTAGAAAGTCAAAGTGGCTTCTTTTTTGGGGTTATCATCCACCTAGAAAGTCCAAAGCAGATTTTTTCAAACATATTATCTCTAATTTAGATAGATTTGCTAGCTATGATAAGTTTTTGCTCGCAGGAGACTTCAACACAGACAGCAGTGATAGGGCTTTAGATGAATTTTTGCTAACCCATGAGACGAAAAATTGTTAAAGAAAAAACTTGTTATAAAAGTATAACTAATCTTAGTTGTATAGACTTATTTATAACAAATAGCCCACACAGTTTTCAACATACTTTAGTGATAGAAAATTGTTTGTCAGATTTTCATAAATTAGTTGTTACGTCTTTAAAGTTTTCATTTCAGAAACTGCCACCAAAGAAAATTTCTTATCGTGACTATAAAAACTTTGATATAAGTAAATTTAAAAACGACCTGAAAAGAAACCTTCCAGTAGATAATATTACTTACAATACTTTTGAAAATTGCTTCCTCTCAATTCTTAACAGTCATGCACCTTTAAAAAAGAAATTGCTACGTTCCAACCATGCGCCGTATATGACAAAACTTTTACGCAAAGCAATCATGAAAAGGTCAGAATTAGCAAGGAAATACCATAAAAATCCGTCATTAGATAATAAATTTGCTTATAGAAAACAAAAAAATTATTGCAGTAGGCTATACAAAAAAGAAAGAAAAAGTTATTACGAAGCATTAGATACCAATAAATTAATTGATAATAAAAATTTTTGGAGAACAATTAAACCACTTATATCAAACGAAGTAAATTCAGCAGCACACATAAATATAATGAACGAGGGGGTATTGGTAAAATCTGCAGAAGATAAAGCAAACTTATTCAGTGATTTCTTTGAGAAGGCAGTTACATCACTCCAAATAGGTGGATTTAATACAACTGGGATCGATTTAAGTGAATGTAAAGATAATATCGATATCGCCGTTTCTAAATTCAAAGATCATCCAAGTATAAACAATAAAGTAACAATTGGAGGGAGTTTCATTTTCACAGAAATTACTGAAAAAGACATTATTGATAAAGTTGCAAAACTAAATAATAATAAAAAAGGTACCTATGAAAATATCCCACTGAAAATTCTTAAGGAAACCTCAGAGGTAATAGCTCCACAAATTATGCACATTTGAAACAATGATATTCTAAAAAGTCTTACCTTCCCTGTTGAACTGAAAAAAGCAGAAGTAACTCCAATATACAAGAAAAGCGATCCTACTTCAGTAAAAAACTATCGGCCTGTAAGTGTTTTGCCGATAGTATCGAAAATACGAGAGAGGTTGATGGAAAAACAGATTATGTCATGTATGGAAAAAATATCTTCCAAATTATCTTTGTGGATATAGAAAAGGTTACAGTACACAGACAGCACTACTATCTTTGATTGAAAATTGCAAAAAAACTTTAGACAAAAAAGGGTTATGCTGGGGGTGTTCTAATGGACTTATCGAAGGCCTTCGATACAATAAATCATGAAGTTTTGATTGCAAAGTTACATGCATATGGATTTGAGAAAACCGCTCTATCTATTGTGCTGAGTTACCCAAGTGATAGACAACAAAGAGCTGGACAGATTTACTCTTAGGGGTGCCACAAGGTTCAGTACTTGGGCCAATTCTATTCAACATTTATATAAATGACCTGTTCTTAGCTTTATCTTGTGACATCTGCAACTTTGCGGACGATACAACACCATATGTATGTAACTCAGATTTAAAGGTTGTACTAGAACAACTTGAAGAGAATTTCGTTCTAGCGTTTGCATGGTTTGAATCTAACTATATGAAACTCAATACTGACAAGTGTCATTTACTAGTAGCAGGTCATAAGCATGAACACTCTTTCATTAAGGTTGGCTCAAACACTATCTGGGAAAGCCAGAAAGTGAAACTTCTAGGTGTCAACATTGATAAATCTCTTTGCTTTGATGATCATGTGAATGAAATTTGTAAGAAAGCCAATCAGAAACTAAGCGCTTTGATTTGACTGTCAAACATACTTTCATTTCAGAAGAGGCGAGTTCTATTTAAGGTCTTTGTTGTGTCTCAATTTAAGTACAACAATTTATTATGGATGTTTCACTCACGTGAAAACAACAGAAAGATTAATAACATATATGAGAGAGCGCTAAGAGTTGTATAATTATGATGACTTCGTTTCGAATTTTGAAGGTCTTCTCAAAAAGGATAATTCTACTACTATTCACCATCAAAACTTGTGTGCTATGGCAATTCAGATATACAAATGGTTCAATAAGCTAGAAAATGGCGTCAATGGTCTATTTCAAGAAAGTTATAGGAGTCCACTTTTTTTGCATATTCCCTCTGTAAGAACCGTTTATATGGGACAGTGTAGTATTAGGTATCTTGGGAGTGTAATATGGAATAATATTCCTTTAGATATTCGCAGTTCTCCATCATAAGGACTGTAGACTTTCATTTCGTGTGCAAAATCTGCAAACCATATGTTCATAATTTTGGTTACTATAAACTCACTGAGTAATGCTTATCAAATTATGCTTAGCAATCAATTATATATAGATATATATATCTTGTATTTAATACGAATGTCCGTAGCTATATATTTATTTGTTGTTGCTCGTATTGTTTTATTTATGCATATCTATTTTATAAAAGTGCTTGAGAAATTTGTTATTTTTGTTAATTTAAATACTGTATGTGAAATCACGATGTAATGGGTGTAAATAGTTCTTTTTGAAAAAGTAACTGATTGTAAAACCAATTTAAAAGAAAGAAATAATAGTAATAATAATAATAATAATAATAGTAGTAATAATAATAATGACTTGATTATTTAATTCTACGGAGAGTAGTTTCAAGGGTAAGTCGTCAGTTTTTCTACTCAGATGAAATAAGATAAAATTCATTTTTTTGATATTAAGAGATAATTTGTTCGCAATAAACTATTCATTAGCTTTTTTTTAGCTCTGTGTTGACGACACCAAATAGATCTTTTAAGTTTTTATTTGAATAAAAGACATTAGCATCATCTGCAAACATGATAAATTTCGGCAGTCTCGAAGTTTTATTCAAATTATTAACATATATAAGAAAAAGTAATGGCCCAACGATTGATCCTTGTGGCACACCACGTGAAGGAATAATTTTGTCATCATCATCTTCATCAATTTTATAGCTGTATTGAAGTGGATTGATATTAAGACTAAACACGAACAGGGCTGGAAGCCAAAACATTTGACGATACACCCTTTTTATATGCAGCTCAATGCTCGAAGTGGTGGGGGTTGGTTTTTCAATATTTGTCCAGTTGATTTTTTGTAGTAGGTTTTGTTTTGAAGATCGTCAAAAATATTGACTCTTCCATCTTTAGATATGAAACTGATAAGGAACTATTCTGCCGCGCACCTTTTATATCTTCGTCAAAATTTGCCTGACCAAATGATACCGAATTTGGAACATTTTCACTTGAAGCTGATTTCAATGCTGATGTTTTTGACTCAATTTTACTTGTAGTGTCCCATCCATAAAAATTATTTGCACAGCATATTTGAATCAAATTTTTAAATTAGAAAATGAGTGGAGAGGGAAGACAAAAGAAAAGGTGAGTTTCCATCAATAGTAAAAATATAACCTTTCAACATGTCAGCAACATGTGATTCTAGTTGTTCCTTCAGCTGGTGTATGGGAAGCACTGTTATCGAGCCACTCTTTCCACCGACTATCCACATTTCCCTCAAACCACGATATATCCATCAATTGAAATGGTATATCAAATACACAAGTACGTCTGTATCACTAGAAGCATTGGTAACTCTCTCAAATTTCTCGCATGTGACTGTTTGATGGACGTGCTACATCATACAATCACCAGCCTCTTTGTGAATGTTTCTAAGGGAATTGACATCATTCGAAGGATCGTTCAGGCATAACTTAATACAAGCAGTGACATTTTCTTCTCCAGCCCCACCTAAGTAGATTGGTAATTCTGTAATACAGTTGCAGCGTGCCCACTAAATGAATGATTGGCGGAATTTCTTTTTGTTGTCGGAAGATGACCAGAATTTTTCCATTTCGACAGGTAATTGCTGCTTGACAGATCTGATATTTGTTCTGATTGGATAATGTCTTCTCTTCTGATTCGCCTTGCCTTGTTTGATGCTGCATCTCAAATATACATCAAAAACTACATCAATTCTAGAGCATCATATAGAAATAGTGGAAAACATTTTCCAAAGTGGTTTGAGAAAATCTTCATACATTACCGAGCTCATCTTTTTAGTTGGAATATTTCGCACATAAGCCATAAAATCAATGAAGGTATTTAAATCAGATGCAGGAATTTCAGATGGGCACAGATTTGCAAGTAAGCTCTTCAGTTCCCTTGCTAATTCCGACCTAGGTGATTTTTGTAGCAGGTATTGTCAGGTAAAAAGATGTGGATACAATTTCATATTTGAGAAGATCTGCAATATCAAGATTGTGTAGTTTGGAGTAGTCAACCATACAGATAAAATAAATTGTTTCTTTATTTACATCAGGAGGTTTCCAATTACATTTCATTGCTTTGGCCTTTTGGGTCTCAGTAATTTTTTCAAATAATTTTACACTTTTGCAATTGAGACGCTCTTCCACAAACTTATCATAAGCTTCTTTGCTTTTTACAACAGAAGCTAGTAAAAAGCATATTGATTTGGTGTCCAGTGCTGCTCTCAAAACAAGATTTGTAAGTGCAGTGTTTTCTAGGTCAAAAGGGCTTCCTCTGCTAGATATGTAGGCTACTAGCTTCTGAATGTGCGCTTGGTCAGATGTGCTAAGCTTATCAGATAACTCATGATGCAGCGAATATTTATCTTTATCCTTAACTTCTAAAATTTTTCGAAGAAAATTGGAATAGTTGGCTTTGTAGTGTTTGATTAAATCCCATTTGCAAACTGCTTCCTGTGTTCTGGAAATACTGAAAATCCTAGAAGAGCTCTTTGCTTTCTTGTTGTACTTCTATTCTAAAGCTTCGTCAGCAGGTACAACACTTCCTTTCCGTTTAGGCAATTTAACAATTAATTCACCCTGGAGAAAATTTTCATGTATCAATGGATATCTTTCAGGAAAGCCTAGACAATCTCTGAAGTACAATGGTAACCGTCATTTATAATGGGTGCAATCAAAGGCAAACGATAGTGGTAAAGCACGTTGTACAGCTGAGAGATACAATAGCCAGTTACCCTCTCTGTGCAAACCAGTTAAATCTCTCAATACAAGATATATTCTTTCAGTGAATCCGTACCAAAAGGTGAACTGATTGCATGATTTATCCCAATCTCGCAGGAACACTTCAAATTCAGTAGACTTTAACATTGTGTTTAGGCGTTCCCATCCCATGACTGTAATGTTTTTCTGTGACTCATCTATCATTGCAGAGATTTTTTTGACGATTTCGTTCGCTTAGCTGAAAACATTTACACTTCTTTGACCTACAAATTGATATATTCGAAGTGTGTGCAGTACTTCCAAAATGATTGCCATAATCATGGATACCGCGGACATAGTAACCTCCATTCATGACTTATTTGACAATTTCTCTAAGAAAATAAAAAGAAGCGATAAAAATAAAAGAAAGTGACAAAATATGTTATTGAATAAAAAGGAAGAGATAAAACTGTTGTCATCTATATGGGAAAATGTGCTGTGATATTCATGT
>JANSTP010269358.1:0-10537 GCA_025330745.1 Cladonema radiatum | reverse complement strand
TCTTCTTAATTGGCGCATGCTTATCATAAATTGAAGATAGAGTGTTTAAGAATATATTGATAGAATTGTCTACATTTCCCCGATTAGTTTCAAGCTTTTCACGCCACTCAATACTCTTAAGTTCTTCCTTGAAGAGATCTATATCGAATTTGGAGAAATCCCAATATTCCTCTTCTTCTATTTTAGGTTTAATTCTACTCTCATTATTGTACGCGAAGAACTGAGGTAAATGATCAGATGGAGAAACATTGAGATTTCCAGCAGTTATATTATCCCCAATAATATTTGTGAAAATGTTGTCTATTAATGTTTGGGAAGTGTTTGTTAGTCGAGTAGGCGCAAAAATGTGAGGCACTAATGAATTAGCATACATAGAGTCTAAAAATTCTGAGACACTCTCGTTTTCATCATAGAGCAATAAGTTGATGTTAAAATCCCCTAGTAAAGCAATATATTCTCTGTTTCCTCCCTGGTTCAATTTTGTGAAGAGGGTATTCATAAAGTCTGTCGTAAATGTCGAAATATCAAGTTTTGGATGTTTATAAATGCCACCAATAATATATTTCTCATTTGCAGGAGTTGATATTTCAATGAAAACTGATTCCAATTGTTTGTTTTTTAGTTAGGTCTGGCCTACACTTATATTTCAAATTTGAATTAATGTATAACAGAATACCTCCACAAGAAGATTCTGTATTTTGTTTTTCGATAAGATATTCTGGAAGATGGACATTACTGAAAGTATCCATACCTTGTCTAATTCTACTTTCAGTTATGCATATAGCATCAAACTGAACCTTGCATAATTACAAAAGATGTTGGAGCTCATCTATGTGAGTAGACAATGAGGCAATATTCGGATGAAGTAATGAGAGACTCAAGTTTTGCTTTGGGAGGTTGTTGAAATAAAACATTGTTAGTTCATATTATGTCTATTTAGCTTATTCTGTCTACTTAGTTCTAGCCCAGTTTGGATTTTATGTCCACTTTTGACGAGATCTCGGGTGCAGAGCTGTTTTTGAAGTGCAAGTGCATCCTAATAAAAATTGTTAGGGGCATAATGTATGAAAAACACATAAAAAGTTAAAAATATTGTTAAATTGATGTGTTTTATCAAGTGGAGGCTTTCTTTCTAAGTTCATGCTTCACTTTTTTTTTGTATATCCAGGTAAAATTATGCAACATTCTTGTTGATCATTGTTTTGGTAGTACTACATTGATCACGTGATTGCAATAAAAAAGTTTTCAACATATTTGCACTGTTTCCAGACCATGAAATATCTACGGACTATGTCCTAAACGTGCAATAGTGGACTGGGTTCTTCCCCATACAATTTTGTGTCACATAGTTAATAATAAAGCTGTTTATTGATGGTGATTCGAATTTGGGTTTGAAGCTAAAATTTACATTCATTGCCAATGGCTATATGCTGTTTTACATACATGTATAGTTTCAACAGTTTTATCAACTTTTTGTTAAACTTCTCTTTATTAAGGATCATTTCTTTTCTTGCTTGTTAATGGACAAGATTTAATATTGAAAATTTAATATTGAAACATGACTGTATGCTGTTTTTGAATTCTCCTTTTTTATAACAACCTAAGCGACAGGGCTGCTTTCAAAAGATTCATTGTTCATATCAAATAATATTTTAAATTTCTTGTAAGTTGGATTGTTACACAAAAAGTACACAAATAACAGAAGCATCTATTAACTCCTTAACATTATACACAGGAGCGCACAATTATTATCTCCAATTGAATCTCGGGAGCGCCGACATCGTACTCTGCACACAGGTAATTTCGTGCGCGAGACACTTGCAAAATGAAGTGGTATATAAACAATGGTCTTTGGTTGCGGTAAAGGGTTATTGTTACCTTAAGTGTACAAGTTTCCGCAGGGAGAAATTTTCGCAAATTTCGCAAATTTTGCCTAAAATCGTGAAACTAAATCCTCGCGAAACATTTCCAAACGGCAGATTCGCGAAAATAAATCCTCGCGAAATTTTTCTTTTGTCAAAGAATGTTGCAACTCAATAAGAGAAGCTCATTTTTATGTTTGTGTGGTTATATTGCCAACACAGTGCAATGGATTCTTTCTTTTGCAAAATTCCCATTCATATTTAGGTCTTTTCAACTTTTGTTTAATACCGTATCTGGTCTGTTTCGCGAAAATAGATCCTCGCGAAAATTTTTAAGAAACGAAATTCGCGGAAATAAATCTTCGCGAAATGCAAATTTTTTGGGTTCGCGAAAAGAAATCCTCGGGAAAATTTGTACACTTAAGGTAGTAAACAGCTAGTTTGGGCTTAGAATTGTTCGTGATTGTCTTATGTCTCTCTAAGGACAGAGTGGTAGCAGGATTAGGTATGTATGTATGTATGTATGTATGTATGTATGTATGTAAAACTTTATTTGAATTCGATAAAAAGCATAATTACAAAAAGGCATGGCAAAAAAGGCCAGCCTATTAACACCGAATAAAAACATATAAAAACCTAGTATTAAAATAAAATGAAATAAATAAATAATTGTAATAAATAAAGGTTAAAAGATATAAAGAAAAAAAAGGTATGCTGTTAAAATATTCCTTGTCTATCTTTAATTTTCAATTAAGCAGTTTTCTTTTTTGAAGTTGTTTATTGATTTCTGTCATTTCAGAGAATGTTTCCTTGTATATATATGCATTCAAAATCCTGCCCCAATTGAAGCCATTGTGGTATTCTTTTTAGGATAATTCATAATGAGACTTATAGACACCCATTTTTTAATTTTCATGAGCTTGCTCTAAGATTTTGTGGAAAAATTCTTTAGATTTTCCTCGTTTATAGTTTTACGGTGAATAAGAATCCCTGAAAGACTTTTTCTAAATGGAAAGTAAACAGTTATAAACCCTTTTGCATTTATAAGTCAATCATTTCCTTCTTGATTGCTATAATTATGAAATTATGGCAACTTATGAAAACTAAGGCAGCCATTTAGAAAAATGCTTAATATTAAGCACTTTTTTGACTTAATTTTTATGGAACTGTGACTACTGAAACTATGTGCTGATTCTATTTATAAACTCTAATTTGGAGAGTAATGGACAAAATATAACCGTTTTTCTACTAAAGGCCTCTCTGAAAATATATGACACTTTTTATCCTATATGACAATCATGCATCAAAGCAAGTTGGAAAGTATGTCATTGCGTGACAAAATAAAGATAATGGCAGACTTATTCATGAGAACATGAGCAATATGAACAAAAATTTATAGTTTAAAGAATTTTCTCCTGTGAAGATTCGCAAAATTATTAGAGAAACAGTGGACAAAAAAGGCTTTATAGAAAGAACCTTATACAGTGCTTGAAAATGAAGAAAGAACAACTGCTACGTAAAACGTATACGTTGTTAGTAATAAAAAGAAATGCTGTTAATTTCGAAGGGATTCCAAAAAATGAATAACCTAATTGAAAAATTAGTGTCATCAAAAACCATTAAGTTTTTTATATCAAAATAAAAATAACATCAAGAAGCTATATAGCAAAAATAATACAGTATATAAATGAAACGTATTGACAGGTTATTGATATAAAGAGATGGCTACCAACACAGGTTTGACTGTAGTTTTTTTGAATGCAGACACAAAAGATATTCCTCATTTTATTATGTACTGAAAAAGCTAGAGATGGAAGATTGATGTGTTTTCAGCAACCAAACTAAAAAAAGATTTAAACACAATATTAAAAATATATCCCCCTTTCAATAACTCCAGTAAAAAGAGTAGAGGAAGTTGAGCTGAAAGGTAGTGAGAATGTTGTCAAAAGAATGGCTATTCTTTGTAACAAGGTAATATGCAATATTGTTTTTATTCATCAAATTGTGTACCAAGCACATCAAATATGAGTAAAATAAGGCAAAATGAATGACTTAGATTTCTAGCCACTTGTTTTAGAAATTATTCTGACACTTTGCAAATTCCATGAGAAATTTTCATCAAATATTACACCAGACCTAAATTAGCATTATTTCAAGGAAATATCTTGAAATAACCTTTCTTATATTGAAATTTAGAAGACATTTTAATCTATCATTTAATCTTAATGTGGATTATCTTAAACTTTATCCTTAATTTTATATTAATTTTTGCTGATCTGTTATAATGTTTTAACTTTTTTATTACATTGTATTTAACTTTTCTGTTTCACCATAAATTACTAGAATAACAGTGTGATGAAAATGCTATTGTCCTAGACTTGAAAGTAGCATGACTCCACAAGCAACTGATTTATAGTTTCATCAATCAGTATAAACAAATTGCTTTTGATTAAAAAAAATTCCAAACAGTTATAAGCAAATTGCTTAATCAATATGAAAATGGCTAATAAACTGAAGATCTTACTTGAGGAACAAGATTTCTTCTACATATTAAGTTATTAACTAGAAATTTGAAAAAAAGCCAATCATGAGAGAATTTTTTATTACTTGAAAACAATGGAAAATGCCAATGAGAAATATACTGTATGACAAAATATGACAATTCAGCCAAAGGTATGACAATCAATGTATGATTTTTTCTAAACATTTTCTGTATCAAATATATTTCATCTGAAAGGCCTGTCTATTGCACTGTACTTTCAACCTAACTTTTCTAAAGTGCTTAAAATTAAGCATTTTTCTTTTCTCACCCTAATTTCATTATCATTCATCCTAGTTTTGACAAGTTTTATGGCATAATGTTTTCCTCTTGATGACATACTTATTTTGAATTCGTTGTCAATGAAGAAAATTTGCTTACAAAATGCAATTCCTTTTCAGTAAGGAAAAGTGCTTAATATTAAGTGTTGTAAATAAATCACACATTTTCTAATTATAAGAAACCTGCAACTGAAAAATGAATAGTGAAGTGTTGCCTGATATCATAGTCATATAAAAAAATGTTTATTTGATATGTTCCAGGGATTTGAAAGTCTAATTATAGCAAAGCAAACTCTTTTATCACATTAAAAAATAGGGTTTTCCGTTAAAAAAATGTCAGAACATAATTTTTTGCCCTACTGCAACAATCAGAAACACTGCAAAAACTAACTTCCATATCAAAGCTACTAGGGAAATATAGATACTTATTCAAAATCGCAATTTTTCACCTGATATAGGTCTTATAAACTGAAAATTATTCTTTAATTTTCCATCATTTTACCAATTGAAGGCAAAAGCTAAATGAATGACTGATTTAAATGAATGATTGCGAAAATTGCCGGATCGGTATAAAAATCTTGATTCTACAAGTAAAAGTATGTAGTTAGACATTGCATATTTTATTCAAACAATATTCTGTTTTCAATCCCTACCATGGTCTTTCAACTTCACATAACAAAAATGCTTAATATTAAGCATTAGTGCTTAATATTAAGCATTTAGGCACTCTATCATTAAAAATCATTATGAAAAAATATTTGCAGATTCTTTTTCTGTCTGTGAGTAAAAGTTGTGCAGATATCCACATGGATTTATAAATTTGCGCGGACAGACTTTAACAAGTACTTATGTCGCACAGCGAACACGTTCCCCATGCACTATGGTGCATTTCACTATGCAATATGATGGACTAGGGCAAATGTAGCTTAACTGAATAAGTTTTGGAAAAATAAATTTTGAACCTGTTTTGTCATGTGTTTAGGTGAAAATGGGACATTTTAAATTGACATATTTTCTAATTTTGAGCTGCCAACAAATATACCGCTAAAATGATTCAAATAATAAAAATTAGTGTTGTTAACCTTACAGGGCCAGCCATTTTTAAAAGTGTGGATTTTGCAGAGGAAAAAATTTACGAATAAACTTGCTTTATCTCAGGAACTGAAGCTTCGCAGAGGCTGATTTTGGTCTCATTGGAAAGAGCATTGAATTTCCTCAAGTGAGCCTAAAGCGGATGCCTGGGGCACTTTAATGGCTGACAAGGGGCTATGCCCTTGCCACCCTTGTTTCCGAAATGGTCCAGGATTGGTCCTTTAAGGGTTAAGGAGAAGTTTGTACTTTTTACATAAAAAATGTTTCATTAGAAATTTTCATATAAAAAGACATTTGATGAATTAGCACAAAATTACTCAAGTTGCTGTATAATCTTGAATTATAACATATTTAAATACTGTAGGTGTGGCAATTTATTAGCCACCAGAAAAGTGATGGCAATATCAAAGGCCAAGAAACACATATGTTACTGATTTTTCAGCATCTTGACGGCTATGACATAATTGCGTCATTTTGTTGTTAGCTCGACGGCATTGACCCACTCATATAGTATTCTGAGAATTTAAGTAAGAAAAGTCAATAATTAAGGAATATATCTTTAAAACACTAGAAGTTTTCCAAAGGATTCCAAAAAATACTTTACCAAGGTCCATTGATGATGTCATAAGAGGGGACTGCAAGGGATTAAATAAAAAAGTTTAATCTAATGGACATCATAACATCATGGACATCGTTAAAAAACAATATTTGTCGGTCATATCCAAAGTGAGAGCAAAAATGTTAAAAAGTTGTTTTAACAGCATGTCTTTTACAAGTGATGTTTCCAATATAACTTTCAAAGACATAATCCCAAAAGTAATACAATAGGGCAAAAAGTTAATGATAATTGGACCAAGTGATCAATAATAAGCATTTAGACTCATTTTCGAGCATTTTTCATATGATGCTAAAATTTCCTGTCCAGAGTCCTAAGATTAAGTAAATTGGAGTTTCTAAGGGATTTGTAAGACCATCAAGGTAGGAAGTCTGTATCATCAGTATTTTCTATATGATTTCAACATATTTTCATTAAATGACTTTGAAAATATTTTAAGATGCATAATATCGCCAATAAATAAATATGTTCACAAAACTGAAAATAGACAACAAATCTTCACTTTTTTGTCAAATAAACTGCCAACATATGTCTTTTAACCTATTTATTTGGGAAATTCCACAATTTTTCTCTTTTTTTAGAAAAATAAAAACTTTAATAGGGAGCTAAACAACTGTAGATAGCTGCAAGGTAAAAATATTTGGGGAAAACAAAGCTAGCAGAAAAATAAGAAAAATACCAGATTTTTGGCACATCAATTTGCTAAAGTCTTAAAACAAGGTCCATATTTTGTAAAACTGGGAAAAGTACTCATTAATAAGCACTTTTCTGATAGTAACAAAAAAAAAATTATAAAACCAACTTTAAAGAGGCACTATCAGAGTTTTTCTAATTTACTGACTGGAATACTTGACTTGAATAGACTTGAATAGAAAAATATATTTTTACCCCAAATTCCATTTGAAAAGAGGGGGAAATGGACCTTTCCTCGAAAAAAACGACTGTTTTCGTTAAAAGAAATCGGTAAAAGTGAGTCGCTCTGTTAATATTATTTTCAAAAGAAGATATTTCTTTTATGATTATTGTCAAAAGAAAAAAAAAAAATTTATGACTGTTTTTAAAAGAAAATATTTCTTTTAGGAAGACAAAGAAAAAAGGTTATTCATTTTACTTGACCTTTGACATTGAAATTTTTTATTTTTAGTGAAGAAGAAAATTACCATGGAAACATAATGACGAAAGTAGAGTGATCGAAAAACCGATTATATTATTTTTCAACTTAAAAATAATATTCGGCGAGATATATTTTCACCATTTTTAGCCCAAATAAGTACTTTTATGAAAAAAGAAATATATTTCTGAAATAAGCATAAAATATAAAGAAGAAAATAAAATATAAAGCATAAAATATAAATTTAGAACATATTATATCAATTGATGCTGGAAACTATATTCAGCAACTAGTGAATGAGAAACTAGTCCCAGGCGTTCTTTTTCTTTCAATACTTGGTAGTCATGTATTTTGATAAAATCCTTTTTCCTTTAGATCAAAACTCTTTGTAAATGGAACTTCTTAATTAAGGAAGCAAAAATTTCAAATCAAATAATGAAAATATTTTCCTAATGAATTGCAGAGCATAAGAAGAAAGCTCACAATTTGTGATGACCGTTACATGCTTAAAGAATAGAAAATATTTTAGTAAAGAAAAAATAAACTCATCAGTATTATATTTTTCTGTCCTGACTTTGGATGGAATGTAAAAAAACAACAGTAACTTTGAACTGATTTTTGATTTTGAAAATCAAAGATAGTTGAGTGGAACCCTGCTTCATTATTTTTATTTTGTTGGGCAATTAGCCACTCTCTTCCCATGACAAATCATCAATTTGACAACAGAAATTGAACAAACTTCAAACTATTTGATTTGAGCTCTTTCTCATCATTGTCAAGAGGAATAACTGTACCATAATTCTGTTGTTTTATTTTCCTGGAATGAGTCTCTGAAACAGACAATTATCCCATCTTATATGACAGGAAGTAAGTTTTGTTTTACCTCTCTGAGATGACGCAAACCTTCAGCACCAGAACCTGATTTTCCACTTGGTGCTGTTTAAAAAACATTGCATTTCTTCCAGTCCAATAGTGAAGTCTGCTATGTGACAGTCCATTACTGCAAATCATAAAATTAATTAGCTTTTGATTAATCAATAATAATTAATTTTCTAGAAAAAATCTTATACTAATAGACATGTTATGTGAATATACTATAAATAAAACTGGTTAAACTCAGCCAGTGCCTACCCAATATACTGTATCCATAAGCAAGGCTCCAAAATTAGATTTTTCAAGGCAAAAATGCTCATTAATGAACATTTTTTTTAAGTACGGATACTTTAGATGTGTATGGGTACTTTAAGATGCTGCCAAAGAATAATATTAAGCTAGAAAATGTTTGGTTGTAGAACTAAATTGTTTTTCAAAAGTTGATATTTACTTTGCCATGATAATAAAATTTTGTTTGGAAGATTTCTTCCAGAAAAAGGAGCTAAAATCATATATTGGGATTTCTTTGCTGGCATAAAAAATAATTAAGGTGATAGGCATAGTCCTTAAAAACTCAGTTTTGTAATTTCAATCAAAAAATATATTATATTTTAGCAGAAGTTTTAGTTTCTACCAGTAAGATAGTAACAAATAAACTTTCAAGTGGAAGGTATTTGTGGAAATGAAATGCTCATTTTTGAGCACTTTTCGATGGTAATTGGAACAGTATGACTTTCTGCTTAATTGTAGCAAAAAAAAGTTGTATGGTTTAATGAAGGAGATGCCAAAAGTTACACAATGGGGAGAAAAAACTCACCTTGCTAATCTTTCTTATATTTGAACTGAACTGAAATTATATTTGAAATGAACTGAAATATTGTATATACACATTTTCGGGACCAAAATTGATGTAAAGAAAATCACTTTTTATTTTAATTGATATCCAATAGAATCTTAATTACACTAGGAATAATGACACTTATGCTTGAAAAAAAAAACATTGAAGGGGGTTTTACTTCTCTGGAGTTAATTGAAAGTAAAGAACAGTAAGAAAAGTGCTCAATTTCGACCATTTTTGTGGTCGGATGATCATTGAGATAAAAGTTTTTATAGAAAGCGTATGGAGAGTCATAAGAACTTCAACACAGATTACCAACATTATCATCTGTTCCACTATTAACGTAATCAAATAATCAAATGATATTTCTTCACTTAAGCTGATGAGAGTATTCAGATATCCACCCTGTATAGTGAATTTATACAGTAAATAATATTTAAAATATAGTTTAAAAAAATACATATAAAAACCAGGCCTTACCTAGAAAAACAAGTCATGTGTTAGATACACTCGTGTTGCTTCAAACATACAAACATGTGCAATATTTTTTGGAAAGTATTAAAAAGAACTGATATAATCATAAAATTATAAAAACTATCAGAGACTTTAACAATATTTAATGATCAAGTTTGAATTGGTATTTCAGCTATTTCTAATTTTTCTGTTTTACCATGTTTTTCTTTGTTTTGTCCTTATATTTTCAACAATAAATGCATGGATGGTCTTTTTTTTGCTCTGAATTTTCCACTCACGTTTTCTTTATTATGTATACTGCTGAAAATGTTATCCATAAATCTACTGGTTTGTCCATTGCCTTTAACTACAAAAATTCTGATTTCATGGAATTAATGCTTAAGAAGCAAGTAAAATTGTGCTGGTAGTACTTGACAATTGTTGATTGTCTAAGTTTCTGTTTTTTGTACTGCTTTTTCTGAATTTTTACTGGCCATTTGGTAAATTTACTTCAATTCTTAGAAAAGTAAGAAAGAAAGGAGAAAAAGTGATACATAAAATTGGTTTTGATTTTCATTTATTTTAGTTTCAATATAAGTGATTTACATTTGGTATAACTCTGCTAATGAAATAAAAGTTTGAAGAAATAAATTTACAATCAAGACATAATAATTTCTCAGGTAAAAACACTCTATGAAACTGGGAACCAGAAGAAGACTTTCAGGAGTCTTGTCACTGGACCCTAATTGGGTATCGCTCAGGCTTTGCTAGAAATGAACTAGTTCTAAATGACTCTGGAAAATAAAGATTTTAGAAAAAGTTGTCGAAAAAATTCAAATTCAAAAATTTGTCTAAAAAAATTCAAGAACATT
>JANSTP010269336.1:0-10540 GCA_025330745.1 Cladonema radiatum | reverse complement strand
GAAATGAAAGAAAGTCTACCCTTACAGTGCACTAGACAAAAATCCGACCCTTACAGTGCATTTTGCTGGCAAAAAAAGCCACCCTTAGGGACCGCACATACCCGTCAGTGATTTTTCCTAAGTGCCCCCCGCGGGCATTATTCAAAACTCTTGCTTTTAGGCTTGGTTTTTAGCCTGATTTTATTGTTTTATCAATAGCAAAGTACCATGGAATTACTTTAGAGAATTTGTGATGACGTCTCCACTTTTAACCAAGGGTGCTGACGTCAGCTTTGGTTTTTTTTTTTTAAGTTCACAAGTTGTTTCACCTTAGTGCCAATTTTCATGCAATTTCGTGATTTAACAAGTCCACTGTATTTGTTTTTTTGGCTAAAAAATCAAGGGGGGAGGGGTAATTCAAAAGTCCATCCGAAATAGAGTTATATATTTGTCGTTAAATTTATACAAAATCTGACATCATGAACACGGATTAAAATAAATGTTTTTTCCAACATTTTTGTATTATATTGACTCTTCATGGTTTTTCCCAGATCAGATAACGTCATAGTTATAACGAAATTCTTTTTTGGTATGATTTACGAGCCGTAATGAGCTCAGATCATGAGTCATCGCCGTTTTATATCTCTTGATCAACACCCCCTCCACATCTCCCTCATAGTTTAAGTCCAAAAAATCCAAAATAAAGTCCTCATGAACGTAATAAACGAGGCATTTATTCAGCGAAAAAAAAATATTTATCTTCTAGGAGCTCAAAACTTCGAAAATATAAATTTTATGATCTACAAATTTGTTCAAAAATGTGTGTAAGGTGCAAGCAACTGATAAAAATGTTTGAATATTGAATTTAAATTCAGATTTCAGAAGCAACCCTACATACTGACTTCTGACTGGAGAGATATATAGCTTTTTCACATGCTATGCTCACATGGTCACGACATACTCAACAGTGTTGACAGATCCAGAGTTCGATAAGTTGCCGTGAAAATTTTGAAATTTTTAGATTTTGCAATTCTTTTTAAGCTAAAACTATAAAGAAGGTGTAAGTTATCCAGGGTGAAATTTCAACCCTGGGATAACATGTATAAACTAACAGAACAGGACCCAACTTTTTAGCTAAGTAATGCTTTTCTTAATGTAATCTTTTTTTTTTTTTTTTTAATGTGATGTTTTTTAATTGTATTGCAAGTTTTAGCAATGTTTTTTTTTTTTTTTTTTTGCGCTTGCTGTGATTCACGCGGCCTCTACCGAAAAGACTTTACTGCAGAGTTCTTTGGATGAAATTATTCAAAAATACAGGTCCCTTCCCAATGCCATGATTTCAATCAAATTATACAGAACACTAAAAAAGAGTAAATTTTAAGCTAAACCAGGCCTACCAAAACACTAAAACGTTGAAGCTACCAGGAGCTGCGCCCTCTGGTCCTCTGCCAGGCGAGAGCAAAGGCCGAGAGAGCAAAGGCCTACGCTTTTCATTCCCCCGCTCCCAGTTTTAGTATTTTTGCGTGGTCCCTCCACAGTATTGTAAACAGATAGCAGTAAATTCAAACCGGGTTGAATTTCATCACGGTGTGATGCCACTCAAGACAGTAGGGTTGTTAACAGGTTGTATAGTTGACTTGTTAAAAGGTCGGCTTTTTGACGTGATAAACAGGTCGGATTATTGACAGGGTCAGATTTTTAACTTGTTAACAGGTCGTATTGTTGACATGCTAACGGGTCGGATTGTTGACGTGATTGCAGGTGAGCTTCTTCACTTGATGGCAGGTCGGATCTTTGACGTGATAAACAGGTCAGATTATTGACAGGGTTGGACTGTTGACTTGTTAACAGATCAGTTATGAGGTCGGATTCTTGACATTATAACAGGTCGGACTCTTGACTTGTTAACAAGTTGGATTGTTGTTTTGATAACATGTCGGATTATTGACTTGATAACAAGTCGGATTATTGACTTGACGAGCAGGTCGGATTCTTCACTTGTTAACAGTCGAATTCTTGACTTGTTTAAATCTGGGGGTGTTTTTAATTGTTTAAACTGGTCGTATTTTCGACCAGTCGCTAGATCAAGTCAAGAATACAACCTGAGACCACGGATTCGATACATGATCCACAACATCAAATTGTGAGAACAAAATTATGAGAACAAAAAATATACAAGAATAAGAATAGAAAACGCACATGTCTACTTACGTATAAAAAACCCAGTTTAGAATAACATATGGATCGAAATTACATAATAATCGACATAACGTTTTCCACATTCCCCTCCCCCTCGCTGAAGATGAACGTAAACAAATTAATCAATATTCTCGGAAAACATTATCCGTCTTAATTCTGCCGTCAAAGCTGCCTGTCCATTCAGACGTGCGTATTGCGACAATTTATGAACGTTTGCATTATCAGACAAACTACCTTTGTGGTTTAATTCCTGTATATCATCAAGTGCGTTATTGTCGACTGTTTCAACTGGGTATAAACGATTAATGGTAAGGTTTATGATTTTACACGCTTTACCGACTAATAGTTTTGCACCACGAATACTATGATCCTTGCTAACCTATAACTCTAATATTTTTCCTAATCGCCAATTCGAACGTGGTTGCTTTTCTCCATAAATTAAAACAATATCGCTGACTACAGGCTTCTTTCGTGAACAATTTTTCATATTGCAATTACTAACTCGAAGTGTTGACAAATATTTCAATGACAATCTGGACCAAAACTGGTCTAATAAATTTTCAATATAACCTTTGCCTTTGCTTTTTGGCTCGCTCGTAGTGATTTCGTATCGATACTTTCAATATTATGTAAATGCAACCGTCGGCCATTTAATAAATGATCAGGTGTTAGTACGTCATCAATTTCATCATCATATATGGAAAACAATGGTATGTGGTCGCTAGTTCATTATGCATTCAATTTCGAGAAGCAATGTAAATAATTCTATATAACAAACATATGCGCTCGACAAAGTCTTTTTTAAACAACTTTTGATAGTTCTAATCTGTCTCTCCCAAACGGCGCCATGCCAAGGAGACTCTTCTAAATTTGCTTTCCACAAGTTATTACGATTCAGGTCATATTTTTGCGTTTTATCGGCTATAAAACTGCTGCGGTTGTCGGACCAAACTTGTTTTGGACAACCTCGTCTTGATATGAATCAATTCAAACACAAGATAAACGATTCAGCATACGTGTCCGGAACTAGATCCAGAATAACACCTTTTGAAATAAAACATATGTATAAAACTTCTTAACATTTAAAAAATTCGTCTGATTGTAAATCATTAACGTAAACATTCCTACAGAATAACGGTCTGAAATAATCAACGCCTATGCAATCAAACGAGTCACTAACTTTTACTCTTTTGGCTGGCAGTATCGACGTTGGTGGATATGTATACGGACGAGAATTAAATTTGTTACACAAAAAACACTTGTGCAAAATATTCTGGACAAAACTTTTAACTCTAACAGTCCAAAATGTTTGATGAACTTCAGCTAACGTTGGCCGTACACCGCTATGTTTTACGTGCTTGTGACATTTCATAACGATTAACCTTGTAAGAAAATGATTTCAATCAACAAGAATAGAAAACTTTTGATCATAACTTAGTGATGACTTTTCAAATCGATCTTTCAGTCTGGTAATTCTGTTTTCATCTTTAAATAAACGCAAGTTTTACGATAAACTCCAATAATCTTTTCGAAGATCAATATTCTTTTGGTTGTCCAAAATCCAGGAACATTTGGCTTCATTAATTTCATCGACTAATAATTTGCTTAACAAAAAATCTTTCTCCAAACTTTTCCTTTTTAAATTCTTTTTAAAACGAATAACTAAAGCAGTGATTCTGTAAATACGAAAACAATCGCTATAATTTTCTCCACAATCCACAAATAATGTTCCCGACGAAACGATTTTCTTGAACCTCAACATTACACGATAGGACTGATTTTTTAAATTCATTCTCAAATCAAATACGGGAATCTGCATCGACTACTATAACTTCTTGGTTTCTCAACAGTGTTTGCTCTAATTTAATATCTTGTAAAAAATCAGCTGACTTCCACCACAAATTATTATCTGCCAAATTATGGTTACCAAATCTGGTAATGATATTAGCTGGGTTTTCCGTCATGTCTGCGTAATGCCACAATTCTGGTTCGACATTTTCCCGTATATTTAATACTCTATTCTGAACGAACGTTTTATATTCATTTTCATCGTTTTTTATCCAGGATAAAGCAATGGCACTCCCGACCAACAAAATACATTTTCAATATTGACTTCTTCTGAAAAAGTATTGTATACTTTTCTAATTAAATTCGACAGAATATAAGCTGCTAACAATTCGAGTTTTGGAATAGTTAATTTTCTTTTCACTGGAGCGATTCTTGATTTTGAGGGAACTAACAATATGTAAACTTGATGTGATGTTGTAACACCTTTTATATTAACAAATGCTCCGTATGCTAAACTTGAGGAGTCACAAACACCATGTAAACTTATATTTACAACTGGACCGTTAACCATATCTAAGGCGGGCTTTTTTGAACTTAGGATAGTCCGGGTGGGGGCTTTTTGCCAGCTTTTCACTTGACCACTCATATACCCAGTTATACTAAACCAATTGCTGCCAAACTTGGACCAATAAAACTGCAACCTATCTGCTACCATATGACGTCATCACGTGACCAAAAAAGTCATGACGTCATCATTTTTTACCGTAACAGCAAAAGTCGGTATTTTCGGTCAAAAATCGATAGTTTTTAATCCGTTGAAATCGATTAAACATCTTGGAATTGATGTAGAACTTCATAGTTTTAACAAAAATAACAAATATAAGTGTTATTTATTTAGTATTCCCTTCTTAAGTCCCAATTTTTGCTAAAAAATCAATACCTTGGTCAAACGCTGACGTCATCACTAGCTTTTGGGGTCAAGGTACTCAAGTCAAAAAAAAATTCCACCATCGTGATCGCAATAAAAAGTTGGGAAGGTAGTGAAAATTTCAGCTTAATATCTATTATGGTTATGGAGATATTCAGTAAAGTCTGACCCTGTGGGCAAAAAAGCCCCCCCACCTGGGATAGGGTTAACAGTGTTTGTGAAATACATTATTTTAATTTCAGAATTGCATGTTTGCTTTCAACTGTTGACGATTGTGTTCCATTTCTCCAATGAATCTCCGGATATTAATGTGTCCCACGAAATATCCCTCAAACATATTTCATGAAATAATATTTTTAACTTGACAACTTCGGGTTCGATATAACCAATAGGATTGAATACACTGGCACAAATATGCATTCCGTTTTGTTGATTTGATATTTACGGCAGCATCAAAAGTTTCAGCAACTCCTAACACTAAGACGTCTGTTTTCCCGTCCGCTGGATGAAGAGAACTTTCTCAATTTCGATTGACGTGTTTTCTTTTTGTTCGCATTGGTAAATGAAGTTGTGCAAAATTTTCGTCATTTGTTCGGCATTCGCGTAACTTGAAATTGGCTTGCAAGAAATTAATTTTCTTTTTTGAAAGGAGATTTACCTTCTCCAAATGTTTTTGCTCCGATATTCAAGTCATCGACGTAAAAATGTTTTCTTACTTTTCACGAAAAACTCGAGATCAATCGATTTATATTTATTGGCATGCATATCAATAAAGGCATTTAAAAAAAGTATGATAGTGAGGGTCCGAAAAAAGCCCTCCGTAATCAATAATGAGAAATATTGGACTTTTGATTGTTAGATATCGTCAAACCACAAAAATCTCAAATAATAGGGGAGAGATTCATGAATGTCAATGGGTAGGTAAGCGTGTTCGATATCACTGGTTATTGCAATATGATGAAGACGAAACTTTAAAAATATGACAAATAATAAAGGGGTTTGCTGGTTTACCTTTATACAAAGTATCATTAAAACTTCCATTGTTATGTCCTTGCGGTAGAGATGACTTTCAAAAGTTGTAAGTCAATTGAAAGTTGCATGGCAACAGTTCTCCAAAGTTAATAGCCCTACGTGTTGTTGATCAACCAGTAAAAAGTGAACCGGTATTAAAAAAAAAGTCAAATCACGTGATCTATGATGTCATTAATTTCAACAGGGAGTCTCTTCAATGTTTTCGCAGTCTTTTTATATCATTTTTCTTTTTTACTTACAATTTATTTATTTACTTATTTTATTATTTATTTATTATCATCAACTGCTTCAATACAAAAATGACAAAGTAAAAACGAAATTTATATATAATCTTTATTTTTTGTTTATGTCTTTGTTTATGGAGAATTTATAGAAAAAAGTGGTAAATTGTTGTAATCTTTTGTCAGCTTTCTTGCCCGTGCATTTCTTTGTTTATGGAAAATAATGATAAGTTTATCTTTTTTTTATTTACATTATTGAACAGGAAGTTTTGCTTAAAGATTAAAACAATAACATTATTTTTTCAAAGCACAAAACAGTGCAAATTTTTTAGTTTTTTCATCAAAACTTTTTTTATCTTTAATTTTTAAATATATTTATGTAAACATTGTAAAATATTTTAAAACCAACGTATAAAAAACTGTTAACCAACAAATCATTTTCTACATCTGTTATCATTTCAACATCAATAAAGCTTATTGATTTCCGTCAAAGGAAATCTTTGGAATCCGCTCATTTCTTATATGTTGTCGTATATACCTATACGTCATATTACTGAGATATTTTTACTATAGTATAAAAGTATCAGTATCGCAATTATTCAAAGTCAAATACTTTTTAAAAACTCTGTCAATCAAATCAAGCGTCGACTCTTTTAATAGCTTTGCTTTTAATAAGTTTTTCTTTTAACTGGATACTTTTCTTTAAACTCCGCCGGTGTGCTTTTTATGAAAAAATCGATATTATATCTGTGATCTTTATATCTCAATGGAGGAGTCTCAACTATGGTTTCGTTTTATAAGTTGTAATCAATCTGTATAAATTTTTTTTCATATCCTTTTTGATAGTGAAGTAGGCCATTTTATGTTAACATAATCGCAACTCTGGGATGGGAATCCTGGAAAAAGAATAACCACTTTAACCACTGTGGTCCTTTTGTACATGTTGAAAACCAAAAAGTTCTTGATACTTTCACTCCCATATAATGGTGTCTTTCAGGTGGCCTTTTTTAGAGTCTGTGTTCATTGCAGGCTTTGCATATCAATATAGAGGACATATCTCTATTACATATGACATATTTCTTTTTCTTTCTTTGTATCGTGAGACCAAAATCTTTGACTCAACAGAGTCCTTGTTTCATATTGGCTCATGATTTAAAAAGCGCCGATCTCGACTTGTAAATGAAGGGTCTCGAGATCCATCCCGCTAAGGTCCACTTATTGTTCTTTACATTTTATTATATTTCTATTATTTTTAATATGGATGCAGAAAGCAAATTGCTTTATTAATTTTTGAAGATCTTTGCTGAGCCGTGGGCCAGAAAATAAAAGTTTCTATTTGCTCTTGAGCTAGCAATAAGGATGAGGAGACGACTTGATTGAGGTATGGATCACAACCGGGACAAAAGTTTATTCACTTTCTGCCATTTTTCTTTGGCTTCAACAGAACTACATTCATTTACTTTTTATTAAAAGAGCTTTTATGAGCAACGTTTGACCTGGAAAACAGAATTTTTGAAAAAAGATTCATATTTTTGAAAACTGACGCCCGAGCGGTGGGATTCAAACCCACGGACCCTTAGTTTATTATATATTAATGTAATTTGAATTCCATGTGCCTTCTTTTCGTTATCATTGTTTTTTATTTACCATTGTTTTAACTTTTTTTTGCTGCGTATCAATTTCCTTTCACTTGTTATAAGCACACTGCTCTACTTTGACAACATTGTGTTTTGTTTTTCGTAAATTCTCCTACTTGTGAAATTAATTTTAGTTAGCAGCGTTTCAATCACTCTTTGAAAACTGTTTAGCACATTTACTCAAACAAACAAAAAATATTCTTTACAAAAAGTAATTCCTTCCTCTCCCTGTCTCTATTGTTTTGCGAAATTGCATCTCATAATTCTAAAATTGGCAAGCATGCTGCTGCTTAGAAAGGTCAGTAAACTCATTTTCGTTGCTGACAAAGAATTTCAGAAAAAAACCTAACACGTTATGGAAATAAAACAATATCAAAGAAATATTTTTGTCTAGAGAGCTTTAAAATCGTTGTAGTGTGGTCACACTGTTGCAAAACCCCTGCTAAATGTTTAGCAGGGGAATTCCTTTTTGATTAAAATATTAGCAAGCAGATAAAAATCAACATCATGTTTTACTAATTGTTAAAAAGGAAAATATCTCAGTTCACTTCACTTCAAAAGAATTTCAAAAATTGTTTTTTGTTTAATGCTGATTTAACTAGAAAACGTCGTGTTAGCGAGCATGATTTTTTATCTCAAATAAAATGAACAAATATTTTATTTTCAATAGTTTATCAAAGTGGTCACACATGAAACTTGCTTGCTTCAATGACAACCAAGATCTGGCACGTTGATTTGGTAAAGCGTGACCGCATCAAGTTCAAGACAAAACACCAGACAAAGTTCAAGCCAGACAAAGTTCAAGCAATGAAAATTAAGAATTGCTAACCTCTCAAAGAGCATAAAAAATATTTAATTGTTTTGCTGCATTTTACATCATTCCATCGCCCCATTTCAAAATTCATATCAATGACTACACAATCTTCACCACCATCATAATCATTTGGTTCGTTTTCCCTCCAATATGAAAAACTTTTTTTCATTCCATCTGACCATACAAATCTATCCTCTTTTATTTGATCTGAAAGCCCAATTGCTACCTCCCTAATAGAGAAACCAGTCTGGTACAATTTTATTAGATTATAGGCCTTTTTTTGTTCATCCATGTTGGCAATCGATGCAAGCGTCATGTCGCTCTCTATACATTTTTTTTCTGCTTCATTAAAATCAATTTCAGTTGAGTATGGCACAAATAGGTACGTTGGATTTTCTAAATAAAAAAAAAAAGAAAAATTAGCAACAAGGTTGCATACCATATAAAGATTAAAGTAATATAAGCCGACCGATTAACTTAACTAACTCAATATCTTATCATAACAAACATAAGACAAAAGTTTTTACCTTTGAAACAGTCATTCTCATTTTTTTTTGGATTTCCGCCATAAGGGCAAGGAGGCGTTTCAGAAAAAACGAAGCTTGGATGAGATTGAGTATAAGATTGTTGAGATAACTTTTCTCTTTACGCTTATAGTATTACCTCCGTCAAATTGAACACAAGTTTTTTTATTTTAAAAAACGTATGAAAGTAGTAACGCAGTGAATTACTAAATGCATTGTGGGAAAGTAAACGCTACTTTGTACTTTAATGCTTAATGGGCATGCTGGCTTTTTTAGCACAAATAGAAAACACAATCAGGAAGAAAAGTGAAACACAGACAGACAGAACTGTAGAAGTCTATGAAATGTTATTACTGGGTCTTTCGTGAGAACAAGAAAAATTTATTAATGAAAGTTATGGCTGGAAAAGCTGGAAGATGCTATGTTAAAATTCTTGCAGTAGTTCATTTGAAGATGTAGCTGGCTGGCTACCAAGCAAAAACTTTCAAACAAAGTCATTAGGTATAGCTAAACTGTTTGTTGACTTTTGTTTCTAAGTGGTTTTAAACAAAAAGAGTCTCATCAAGAAGAGACTAAAGTCCATGCTGTTTATATTGTATATTCCAAGGAAATATGAAAGACTGGTGTGCTATACACCTTGCTCTCGCCTTACGATATACAGAGGTTTCAAGGAGGCCTACCAGGAAGTTTATGCCAAAAGTCAGGAGTTTCCCTGAAATGCCACTAGAACAGAAGCTAATGTCACCAATAGTTTGACAGTAGGCTGTTCTGTTGATAAGATGATATTTGGTGTTTAGTACACCTCATAGAATGAAAGACTACTTGCTTTGCTTCTGTTTATTGTCGCAGTGCAAGATGTTCTGTAAAGAAAGAAGTATTAAAATTTCGTTTCCCTTTTTCATGAATGAATGATAACCGTGAACTCAGTGAAAATGCCATTTAAACTAACCATCACCATCAATGTTATTCTTCTAATTAATGTTTATTAATGGAAATTTATGGATACATTTAGCTTCGTAGCACCATTATATATGTTTATTTGAAAAAAGAGGAGCTGTTGAATATTTTCTGCTGTTTCTAGTTTTTAAAAATAGATAAACTGAAATAATTTTACATACAGTAAATAACATAATTATAAAGATATTTAAAAATATTGACAGTATTATACACGTTCCAAACAATTTTCTGTAATGAATAAAGTTTTGGATTAACAGAGAAACGATATAAATATCATGCAACTGCTAAGCTACTTTAATATCAAGTTTGGACCATTTTTGAAGCAGCATCAGTAGCAGACAAAAAGTCAAGTCACTTATAAAATAAAATACATGTACTGTTAAATTTGTCGCACAAAGTAATGTAGGCAAGGTATTAGAGAAGTTAGATCATTATGACGTCGTCACCGTCAGCAGACAGCC
>JANSTP010269325.1:0-10541 GCA_025330745.1 Cladonema radiatum | reverse complement strand
GGTTACGTCACAACAGGGAACTGGGGCCGAGTTAAAAACTTTTCTTTATTGGAAACTATTTGCAATTACGTTTTGTGCACGCGGTCAAAATTTCATATAATAATATTAACTATCACGGACGTTATGAAAAAAAGTTTCTCCGGAGCTAGGGCCGGAGAGAGTGGAAGGGGGTAGACTTTACCCCTTTTTCCCAAAATGGAAACGGGTCACGAAGCCTTTAACAGTAGGTTTTGAAAATTCTGTATCTACTTTTCTAATTTAAATCATCAACATGTTGATATTTTCAAATACAACGTAAGATTCATAAGGTTGCAAATTTGAGTAGGAGTCGAGAATCAGAAAATACTCCTTTACGTTTGTTACGTCATAACGCGTTAGCAGGTTGTTTAGAGTGTTGGGTCTTTTATTAAAGCTTAATCAGCGTAAAATTTTCTATCCAACAGTATATAATTTATTAGGTTTTGGGAGAAAAAATTTTTCTTTGACCAAAAATAATGACGCCATTGATCACGTGACAACAAAAAATTGAGAAAAATGTTCTCCTCCTCAAAAGTTTTCAAAATCTTATTGCAAACCAATTTCTGAAATAAAATCTTTGGTTAGCAGAGTTGTTAGATTGTTAGACAGAATTCTCTGTCTATAGGGGGTTCTCTAGAACTTAAATCTGTCGTACTCCCGCTGCGTCATTTCTTATTATCGCTTTTTGCTCATTATTCCCCATTATTTGTAAAGAACTTTCTCTGAAGCCTGTAGGAAAAACTTTCTTTAAAAATCTAGTAGTGGTTTTGATATATGGTTTTAGGTTATTGAACCCATTTACTTTTCAAAAATTTCCTGGAGAAATATTTTTTAAAACTTAGGTCTTCGATGGTTGGAGCGCTTTAAGGATGCATTAATTATTGACATTAAAACTATTTTTCATTTCACCATTTTATTTACTCGAAATGCATACTGTCCAAGTGTAGATTTCCAAAAATCGGAAGATTTGACTAAAAGCAGGTGGAAGTTTTAAGGAGCGCAGTGAGTAGGCAAATGGGCAGAGCTTCTGGGGTCTTTGTGATTTCAATCTCAAACAAACAAACTTTTTGCCTTAAAATTGATCTTTACAGAGAATGATATTGACGATAATTTTTGATTTTGTTTAGTTCTAAGCTATATTTTGTTCACGCACACCATCATTTTTCTTATGGCTTGTAGTTTAGTTGGTACGGCGTCCAAGCACAGCGTGGTGGGGAATAGAAAAATATACAATAAAACGCCTCATGATGATTTGCATGATGATGATTTTGCATGTAGAAAACATAGGAAGTAAGAACATTGCTTTTCTGGATCAAAACCAAGAAAGAATAACAAAGACATTGTGAAAAACAGAAAAACAGAACAAATTGAACAATTTTTCAGGATTCGGGAGATTTCGTTGAGAATAGGGAGATCGGGATGTGAATAATAAAGTCGGGAGACTCCTGAAAGAATCTACCGTTTTCTATTGTTTCCCTGTCGTTTCATACTCGTTTCGTACCGTTTCACACCCGTTTCTTTACCGTTTCATACATAGACTTATATATATATACTAGACGGGACTTAAGCCCAAAATAGCGTTACCGATTTTTTCGCTAGAAGCCATGCTTGATGAAGACCTGGATACGGAAAGTTCTTAACAAAAGCGAAAGCAGCTATAGAATTTTGTAAACCAAATGACGTCACAGGTCTTAAAAAATGGTAACTGTTTTGGTAACGCATCTTTGAACCAGGTGAAATGCTACGCGTCCTGTCTAGTATTTATATAAGTCTATGGTTTCATACCGTTTCACTTTTTAATACTTGCGGAGAATATCGCCTGAACAATATGCTTGAGTTTGGAAATTCGCACAAAAATGCAGAGGTGCTTAAACAGAAAATATTAATGTATATTAGTGTATATTGTAATATTACACCATTTATGAAAACATTTGACATATAAGAGCTTTTCCTAGAAATCTCTGCACTGTTTACAAAATCAACTTTCCGAATACATACATGATAATCATCATAGACATTTATCAGTACAGAAAGAATCGATAAAAGAAAAAAGTATTTAATATAATGATTCCTGATATTATAGTAAAATATCTATTAGTTTCATATTGGGTTTGTACTGCACAAGCTATATTTATAATCCCAATAATCATATTACATCTTGTGATTGTTGCAGCGGGTTATAATGATGGAGATACACCTGTATTGTCTCAGTATTTGAGTATAATTCCGGTACGTTAAATTACGTTAAATTATGTATTGCATCGTTCAATTTCTATGTGGTATTGTTTGAAAATGCCAATTCACTACAGCACTGAAACTCTCTATCTTTTCATTAAAACTTACGACCTATTTACTATACACTCTCCATCAAAAACTATTTTAGGCAATTCAATATGAAAATGATTTTTTCCTATTAGATTTACCTATTTCTGGGTTGTAACTAAAATAAGAAAAGAAGTAAAATTGAGTAGCAAATCTTCAGCCCCGTCATACGTATCAAGGAATGATCTTCGTATTGACGAAATATTATAGAAGTTCAAAAAATGCTTTAAAATTGAAACTGAAAAATATTACTGTTACATTAAAACCTGTCAACTTCTCTGGAGGCTGAACTTTTTACTAGTCACTTACTACTAATTATTTCTTACTACATTGTTCTTTCACGACAGTAGAAAGTTTGAAATACTGTGTCATAGTTGTTTGTATAGATCTGTGTCGCTACGTTTCCCCGGATTTTTTCATAAGTTTTGTTTGATTTACTTTGGAGATGGAATTGAAAATAAGCTGCAACTTTAAGATGAAGAAACCTTGTCGTGAATACTTGTATTTTCCCAATATACTGTTGCAAAGGTTGCAAATTCTAACTTTCTTTCCTACTGAATTCACTGTTTTCATATTTTTTTTACTTCCTTCCTTCTCTACTACTGAAATATTTTTGCTTTTATAGACCCCGAAATAGCTCGAGTGAACTTTTGGCCTTAAAACTACTCATCCTGGGCCTTAGGGGCCCCAAAAAGAAGGGGGGATATCAGAAGGCTCCCTTTTCTCTCTGGAGATACAAACGCTTTCACTATGAAACTTTGAGGGATGATAGGTGGCCATATGCAGAGCCAAAATGAAATAAACTTTTTTTGCTGACGTCATAAGAAGACTAATGAGGTCATCATGGTAGCTTGGCCCAAGAAAAGTCCAATATTATTCTTTTCCTCATTTTCATCACCATAATTTAGGAAAAAAATACAGCCTGAGTGGGGTTAATAGTGATCAGAGTCTGGTGACTAGTACCTAATGGTACCTAGTGATTAGCCAAAAATCCTGGCAAAAAACCGTAATTTTTTCTAAGCTAAAAATTCACTGTTTTTGTGGTGTATTTAAAAGAAGTTGATGCTTTTGAACAATGAATAAATCAAACAGGGTTTTTATCCAATAACCAAGTCAAAATATTCACCAAAAATCAATTGTTTTGTTATTAAGTTTCTCTTTTGCAGCTTTTCTTTCTAAGCAAATTACTAAAACACATCCTTGTTTCTGTTCTGATTTTTAGAAAACATCTTTATTAATTCCATCCGCCTAGGAGATATAATACGTCTCGAATGTATACTGTTGAACTAGTGATTAGTAAAACGCTGCGCCTTTACTTTTTTTCCTTTTTCTTTTCAGAGCTTGTTGATTGGAATAATAGGAGCAACAGGAATATGTTATCGAAAAAGTCATTGGATGGTATAATTCACTTTTTCTATCAACATTTAAATTTTTTAAGGATTATTTGTATAAATTTTATGGTCCAATTGAATGTCATAAAACTTCTACAAGTAGGCTTTGGAAAATTGTTTAGGAAAAGATCAACTAAGTAAATTTTTTAAATATTGTTTATATTTATTTTCCTTGTCCAGTAAAAACTCGTTAATTTAAAATCTGTAACGCTCATCCAAACAACAATTTTGATGGGTTTTACTCATCAAAACTTTGAAGCTTTTTCTTCTTCATCTCTGAGTTTTTAATGAACTAAAGTTTAAATTTCTGAGCTGGTAATTTCAAGTTAATCAGAAAAAATACCAATCAAAATATTGGTCCTTGCGGTTTTTATTTGATTTTGTTTTTCTGTTAAGTTTGTGTAAAGAAATCTTAAAATCTTGTCTCACACAATTTGTATTTGGGTGGTCTTTAATACATAAAATGTGTTAAAAAGCCATATCTTTCTAACCCTATGTCTGGTGATAAGCTATAAGGAAGTTTTTCCTGTAAATGTGTTGGGTTTTCCTAACCAAATATGGAATTAGTCGTAAAACGATTTTATTGATGCAAAACAAAATAATTTTTTGCAGTTCAAAAATTAATTTTATGGAAGAGGTTGGTAAAAGATAATTAGTGTTTTGATATTAGCTTGATATTAGTGTTTTGATATTGCTTATATTAACAATAGCGCAATTATAACACTCTCGTTTTCAATGAGTTCATACTTCTTCTGTTTAAAACCTCCTTGATTTAACCCTATTCAGGGACCTGCTAGTTTTATTTTAATTACTTTTTAAGTAAAAGAACGGTACGGCCAAGTACTTAAAATGGCTTTTAATAAAATTTACTAATACACATTTTACGTTTATTGTTGCCATACCAACAAAGTTATGCGTCCTTGGTAGCGCAAATTTTTCTGATTTGCCGAGGAAAAAGCCTCATTTCTGTCGTTTTTCTCAGTCCAAACCTTTCTAAATGTTATTGTTTCTTAAAAATTAACTGTATAGAAACAAATAGTGGAAAACCTACTCAGCTTTTCCTGCCAGATACTAAAAAACTAGAAACTTACTTGAACACAGGTTTTTTTCCGACAGCGCGGTAAAACTGATGACGTTAACACTTTTCCGATGAGTCATCATTATAAAAATTGTGCAGAAGTCTTCAGATAGGTTTGAAGTATTAGTGTACCAAGTTTGTCATAGCTATTGTAGTTTTTGAATTACAGAGAGTGGGGGAGGGGGCTTTGTGCTGACCCCCTGACTTTTGACTGGCACAAAGTTCAAAATAATTTCAGTTTTTTTCAAAAATGAGGGGATTTTTAGAAGGAGAAATAGTTTTTAAAATATTGCAATAACGAAATTCTAAAGCATTGAAACTCTGAAAGAATGAAAAAACCCAGAGTTTACAGTTCCGTCGACGTAGCTAAGACTATGAAGTTAATTGCGTATCACGTTGTCATGTTGTCGAGCTGCAATGCTACCCCTTTTTCCAAACAAAATTTTTCTCTACAGCAATTTATAAATACCCATGCTTAAAAAATATAAGCAAGTATCCAATTACCATACCCACTCGGTAAATGGAACCTCCAACGGACCAATTAATATTCCTCTTATTGAACTTAGACTGGTTTTTGTCAATCAACTTGATTCTTGCCAAAACACTTTACATAATGTCAAATTTGGTGAGCAATTACTAAAGAATAATATTCAGATAAGAATATTTAGATTTTTTATTAAATCTATAAAACCAATTGAATATTCTAGTATCTACCCTTGTCATACTATAATTTCTTTTTGATGAGAATGCTATTCTATCTAACAGTCCCTCAAAATACCAGAGCCAGTGATTAAATACTATTTCCAATTGAAAGCATGGGTTTTAAAGTACCACTTTATCCTTGGAGATACCTGATTTCCAAGAAAAACTCAGCCTGTATATGGAAGAACGACTCGTTCAATTGCAGATTTATAGAGTAGTTATTAATGGTAGTACGAACAATCAAACCTAACTTTAGTGCTTTTCAACCTGGGTTTTTTTGGTTCTCGAGTACCCTACGGAGGGGGGGGGGCACAATTGTTTGAGTAAATCTTAGGACACCTTCATATTTGCTTTCACGTAGCATGTTAAGTAGGTTTTGCTACTCTTCCTGGAGATTTAGTCTAGTGTACTGAAAATTCTGCAAATTCGAAAATGGAAAAATGATTGACGTTAATGTCGTTTTCATGTTTTGAGTATGACCATAGCAAAACAAAAATCAGTAAAAATAGGACATTTTTTAAGTACAAAAGTTGATAGAAATGCTTTATATGTGGAAACAGAGTATTTGGAGTTATTAGCTACGTATTGATCTTTTTTTCTAGGTGCTTATATTCCACTTTGCTTGTCTGGCAGCTTTTGTTCCAATTTATATCAATGCCATGGCGCTCCCAGTATCCGCTAACAATCTTATGGACTCATACAAAAATGGAAACTGTTTGTCGTCAACATACAGCAATTCGACTGGAGGGGAATGTCACTGTAAATACACAGAAGACGATGAAACATGGAGTTTTACTTATTATACATGTTTTTCTTTCATATTTTAAGGTGATTTTTGAAGTAAAATTGTTACATCTCAGATTATATCATTAAATGGCTTGAGAATTTAATTTTTTAAGTTCTTTTCATAGTAAGGAATTTATATTCATCGTCAATTTTTCGTGGGGTTTTTTATTAGCAATACAATAAAACTTGACACACTAATACTTCAACCAATTCGACACATTTCTGTTTAGTTTTGACAGTCATGATGTCATCAAAATAGTGATGACTTCTGCAACGTCTTAAAAACCGAGTTTTTGCTAGATATTGTGGTTACAGGTATTTTGAAGCAAAAATAGATGATCTTTTAACTATATACTTTAAATAGTCTGTTTTCAAGGGAGAATAATTTTCGTAAGAATTCTGTCCAGTTTTATTCAAAATTGACAAAAATCGTGTTACCAACTCCTAAAAACCTAGCCCCACTTTGGCAACAGTGACCTCATAATGGGGTAGATTTTAGTCCAAAAAGGTCTACTGGTAATTTTTATTAAAAGCCATACAGTATTCTGTTATAACGTCAAAAAGCTTATTCATAGAATTTATTCATAAAAAATAATTACTGCTAGATTGTGTCAGAAAAGTCTTCATAATTCTCAATTATTTTTTATTTTGTTTTATTTTATGTTATTTTTATTTTTTAGTTTTTTATATTTAGCAAAAGAAAATTACTGCGATGAAGTTGAAGCAGTGGTGCATTACTTCTATATCGTAACAGGAATTCAGGCCGTCATGTTAGTGTGTCTTGGATTTGCATATATTGTAGCTGTCATTGGCTTTAGAAAGGTTGACATTTTTCTCCTTTATATCTTATATCAGTTTTTCTTAAAGTCCCAGTGCTTCTGAGAAAAACAATATGCCATTTTGTATTATTTTGAAATGTGTATTATTAATAGTATACGTATTTGTAAGTATACTTCACTCTAACCAACTTATTAGTAGACTCTGTAATGACATACTATTCTGAATTTATGTGCAAACTTTTGAGAGATATTGGAAAATAAGAGTTTTAGTGTTGGAAACAAATCAGGTGACTGGCCATGTCAAGATAGGACTTGAAACTTTAGAGAGAGGCGACTTAACGCTATTGAACCTAGGGGTTTGTCGCGGGGGATTGCAGAATCTGCCACAAAATAGGATTTTCATTAATAACTCAAAAACCAAAAATGCAAACACTGTGTTTTGTGACACACTCGCTATTAAATTTCAAGATATTTGGTGAAAACTTCATGAAAAATGGTTTTGTAGTTCCAGAGTACCGACCAATTTTATTTAGCTTTTGGGCACGCCCAATATTTTAATGACATCATCATACCAAATAAGGCTTCAATTAAGGCTTCTTGTGGCTTCTTATAGAGTTATTTGAAGAGTGTATTATTTATTTAATATTTCTTATTTTTTTATTTCCGTATTTCTTTAATATACTTTTTTATTTCCTGAGTTGTCAGGGGATGGCGGAATTCGGATCATCAAGGTCGAGTTAGTTTTTTTCTAATCCTTTTTTTCTAAGAATTTTGTAATACTGAACTTTCGCTACCTATCCAATATTTATTCAAAAGTTGCTCCTATATGCTCCAAAATTCAATAAACAATTCATTATGTGACCAAGTTATCGATTTTTAACAAAAATTGGGACTTTAATTCAACTTAAAGTTACATTTGGTATTTCTAATTTTCTAATACAAATAAAAATTAAAATTTCTTTACATTGTGTTTTTCTAGGTCAATTTTGAAGTTACCAGAAAATCATACTTTTCATCTTTCGAAGTAGACCACAAGGACTTTTTTGATAAACAACAGTACTAAAAACTGCACTTTTTCTAAGCAGCTTAAGTATCTTACAAGATTGACTTAAGCAACTTTTTGTAAGGCATTTTGATAAGGAAAGCAAAAATCTTTTGAATGTTAAATCAAATAGACCTTGAATGTTAAACCTACTCACAAGAAAATTAAGAAGAGATTAACTACATTTCTATTCATATATGCTTCAAGAACAGAAAATAAAAAATATATAACAGAAACAATAACAGAATAAAAACATAGCTATAACAAAAAAATGATAATGATGAAAAAAAACTATGAAAATATAACAGAAAATGACCATTCGAACACTACTACTACGCAACTGTTAAGCAACTTCAGTATTGAATTAGACCCAACAACAACAACTTTAGTAACATACAAAAATTCAAGTTGTTTTTTTTAAAAAAAAATTTGTTTTTCAAACCGGATACTGACACCTGAAGACGTAAATGCATAAAAATAACAACGAATATCTAAAGTGTCGTAAAATAGGTCAATGTCGATTTCAAGATTGTCCTGAGACTTTTTTTCCTCGACCTGGTGACGAGCTTTTACTAAAGAAAACATTTTTTAAATTGAAGGAAACATTCTTTTAACTGAAGGAACAAATTTCTTTCTCACATATGAAGATTTTAAAAACAGCAGTTAAAAACCTTTTCTTATAAACAGCTCTTGCAAAAGCTTCTAAACTATAAGGAGGGAAGTTAGGGGGAAGTTTGATAGGAGTAGGGGTTGATTGGTTTAAGCTTAGAACTTTCAGGAAAATATTTTCATACTTGTTCTATCTTATTTGCTTTATTATATAGGAAAGATATATTAGCTAACTGGTATTGTCTGTCTTAATTTAGGCACGGCAAGCTCAGACATCTACTTTATCTGCCAATCAGAATCGGGTTAGATCATCAGTAGCAAGAACTACCCAAGAAATCATGACACAAACAGGTGATACTAATGAAGGAGATGATGAGCCGCCTTCCTATTTTAACGAGACAACATCGTTACTGCAAGGTCGATCACCGCCCTCTTATAGCGAATTACCGCCACCCTACGCCGAAGCTCAATAACGTTTTTGATAACTTATGTCAAAGTTGACATAATCCTTGTAATTTGAAAAATCCTTCCATGAAAAAACTCATGGCAAAATCTTTACATTTTGAAAAAGAGAATTCAAAGTTATAAAATAAATTCAATATCACTTTTATACAAAATCACATGACTTTTTCACCTTTTTTATTTATTTATTTTTATTATTATTGTTATATTTATTTATTTTTTTATTTTTTTTATTTTTTTCATTTTTCATATTTTGCAAATTTAATTTTCACTTTTTTGGCAAAATTACGAAATATTGTCAAATTTGTGTTTTCTAATTATAAAATCACTTTTTTCAGAAGGCTGATAAACCACCAACTGTATACCAATCTGTTTCTTTCATGATAATTCTGATACTTGGGCAATTCCATAACGCATGATAAAGCATAGCTATACGTCTGTGGATTTCAAGATCTTTGAAAAGGTTAATTCGTTGAAAAACCTTCGGCCTTTTCGGCCATTTCGGCGTCATTTCAAAATAACATCAAGTCCAAAGTTTTATTCAAAAATCATATTTAATTTGCTGAATATTGCTAAAAAATATTAGCTAAACCAATATGTAACCTAAATTGCTAATGTTTAGTTTTACCGTAATTGGCTGAGTATTTAAAGGTTTAACCTTGGAGCAGGGGGCTTCTCTCATGACAGATGGTCATGCCTTAACAACTTAACAACTTAATTAACTTAATGCCTTCATTAACTTACTTAACGTACGGAAACTCAACACACCCCAGTCTCAGGGACACGGTGAGGTGCCAAAAACTCACCAGGCTAGCAATGTTTAAGAAAGTTGGCCGGGCTGTTAATAACCGAGTAAAACTGAGAATTTTTTAATTTTTAGACTCATTTTTGCTGGGCTGCCGGAATTTTCCAATATTTTGACTGGGCTGAGCATTTTTTCAAGAAAAAATTTACTGGGCTGCCAAAATTGGACCCAAATATGCACAGGACCTCAGGACCTCACCGTCCAGAATCTCACCAGGCCATTGAATCAGGGGTGTCTTAACCCTATTCACCCCGGTGGGGGGGGCACAATGTGCCCCCCCTGGTAGTTTTTATTTCGTAAAATTTGAACTGTAATGGCTTTTTGCCTAATACTTGGTGACTTTTCATAAAATTTACCAACACACGTTTTGGAAAAAAAATCATGCCCAATTACGTCTCCTGGTTGCCATAGCAACCGTGTTTTTCAGCCTTGGTAACCGAAATTTCGCAATTTTTAAGGACAAATATCAGTTTTTCTTACACTTTTATGCAATTGAACTGATATAAATGATATTATTTCATTAATTCTAGCACATTTAAGATATAAG